>JAVQKG010373820.1:0-10535 GCA_036025885.1 Hypseleotris bucephala | reverse complement strand
AAATTGGAAATCTAAGCACAATTACAATATTTCAAAATCTTAATTAGATTAATTTTCAACATTGTCCAACCCTATTATAGTAGCATTTAATATCACCAAGAAAAAGGCTTTTAAACTATGCTATGTACCCTTAATAATTGTCTGTTAACCACAATGTTATGTCCCCTCCAGGTTCTCCCACTCCCCTCTCATTGATGAAGAGGATGATGAGGAAGAGGCCAAGGAGCCCATGTTGAATGAAGCCTTTGGTAAGACACTGGTTATTGGATATGTCCCTTATGTCACCTGTTGTTGAGAATACAAATCAATGTGTTGGGCTGCCTGGCTAGACACTTCAGATGTCCTCTATCGCTTGCATTGACTTTTAGATAGATTTTAATCAATGTCTAAGTCCAACAAGGCTTAATTGATTGTGTAAGCAAATAAGATACATTGTAATTGATTTTTCGGGGGATAGCAGGTTCTCAACTAGTCTAAAATTTGTCCTTTAAAGTTTTACTACTACAATAATTAATTCATAATTTCATCTCATTATGGTAATCCAGGTAGAACTTTCTAATACACTGACTATAATATTGTTGTTTGCTATGAACAAATTCTGGTTTTAGGATGTTATATCAAATACCCCTGTAAATTAATTTTAGTTTTGTATTTATGTATTGTAAAAAGGAAATGTAGAGAGATATAGATAGGTAGAGAGATACAATAGTGGACGAGTGGATTAGTTGGTAGTGCTGCTGTATGTCTAAAATCTCCTTTGATACATGTGTTTTCTCTGTAGTGGTTCCTCTCTAAACTAGTTTTTTGCCCGAGGTCTATTTTATCATTTCTCTGCGTCCCGAGACAGTCTTGTCATCTGCCATGTTGTGTAACCCCGTGCCATGAGGCCAAGGGCAAAATCATCCATCCAACACAGATTCAAAATGAGGACAGATATTGTGTGTTTTCATATAGTTTCATTGCATCTATTACCCTGTTTAGGTAACATATAATTAGTCATATGTAACTATTGAACTTGTTTGTTTAGTGATCTGTTTTGTCTTTTAGAGGGAATGAAGATGAGAGGATCGAAACCAGACGCTAATGGTTCACAGAAATTGTTAAGTAAAGAGGCAAGTTTAATTTTAATTAGTTACTAATCAGGGATGAGTGTGTTTCAAATGCAAAATATATATCGTTATATATGAATTGTTAACAGGATGAAGACCTGAAATGGGTGGAGGAGAACATTCCTACGACTGTGGCTGATGTGTAAGTACTGTATTAATTTAGGTCATAATGGATTTGAAAATAGAAGACATAGAAACATTATGTCAAACTAGGAATTGCTATATCCAAATTGACTAAAAGAGGACCCTCTGTTTTTGGGATAGCTTTAACACATTTATATGTAATCTGACAGTTGGATATAGATGTCTGTCTCTTCATCCAATTTTATTCTACATTGTCTTTTTAATGCAAATTGTCTTATATAACTGAAAGACTCATTGTAAGAAAAAAAAAAAAGCCCATAATAATATTTTATTTTTCTGTGTATGGCAAAAATTACTTATTAGATCTGGAATATTAGTTGCCAACTTAAAATACAAAGGCAGTAATTTGTATGTTACTTGAAGGGTTAAGCTATATAACCAAAGTATTGAAAAATAAAAAGAAGCTTGACTGTATTGTCCCCTTTAATGAAATATCACTCCACTAATGTCTTTTGGCATTTTTTTCTTTTCAGAGCTCTCCCTGTAATACTAGATGAAGAAGAGGTAAGAATTACTACCTCCAGCTAGTCTTATGATTTCTACTCACCTTTGCTCACTTTCAAAGCACTTTTTTATGCAAGCTTTTTAAAATATAACATCTTTTTGTCTTTTAGGAGATTTTGAAGACAAAGATGGAACGATCCAAAATGGAGTAGGATGGTAATATAATATGACAAAGCAATGTCAAAAGCATGACCGTTTAGGCTGAGGTGATCTGATACCCAAAAATCAGGCCAAACCAGCCGTCCTTTCCCGACATACGTTATTAACTGGTATGTAAACAACTTCAAAATGGGAATACTGATCACTTAGCTGAAAGTGTGGCAGGTCATACAGTCACTATTTTCTAATTCAAATACATATAAACCCTTGTATTAAGCTAAAACAACCTCCACTTGATGTAAATGTGCACCAGGAATAGATAAATGGCTATTTCTTTACATTTTTACACTGTTTTGAAACTTAAAAATCACAAAAAGTGTCACCAAAATCATGCTTTTAGACTAAAAATAACAACTTTATCATTTAATATGAATGAAGCTCTCTTAAAGCCAAGATACATTTGGCACTTCCTCAAATGTGATATCTTTTAAGGGTTGGGAAAAATTTTAGGCTTTTGTTTTCAATACCTGCTTTTTGTAAATAGGCAAATTGTACAAGATTTTGAAGCCAGTTGTCTGAAGAAGGTTTTTAGGGAAAGTTGACGATTTTTTTTAAATTTATTTTGGAGGTAGAAAGAATAATTGAATTGATATTACAAATGTTTTATGAAAGATGTCTGGCTATGGGAGACATAATGTTTATAATATACTGCTCCACAAAGCCATAGATAAGTGATTTTTATATTTTTTACTGTTTATATTTAATTTTTTATTTGAATGTGTCAGCAACAAAGTTTTTGGACCAAAGTCATGCTGTCAAATTTGCCAAACCAACATGTAATTTGCAGATTTCAAATCGTATCAACATTTCTTACCATTGCTTGACTCCAGAATTGTGTATTGGTTTGATCTATAAGGGATATTTTAGCAAGTATTGGACAATGGACAAAACAACATGTATGTACAAAAAACAACATAATTCTTAGTTGGTATATTTCTCTCTGGCTTTGTGGGCAGTGCCATATGCAAGCAGAAGACTGATTCACTATTTCTGTGTTTTAAACATCCTCATAAGACCATAACAATACTTGAAATGTCATATTTAGTTTTTTTGGAAGTAGTAGTAGTAGTACACAATCGTTAAATGTAAGATCGGTTATTTTAACAGAAGAAAGTTTGTTTTTGGCAAGATAGTTTTGGTTTTGAAAACAATAATAAATTATATTAATGTTAAATATATGTTACAGTAACTGCACCAAAGTGAACTTTTCTGCCAATGCATCACCAGTAATGATGAAGCCTTTTTGGAACTCATAAGTATATATACCTTTATGTTTTAACATGTTTCCACACTCCTCTTTAAAGTCTCTAATACTGTACTACACTAATTATACTATGTCCAGTCCCATTAAAATCATAGCTCTATGGTCACTCAATGCTCCACAGTTCTGCCTTATTGCAGAGCTTAATCCCGTCCTTGTGCAATACTACAGTTTGTGTGAATATTTCTTTCTTTATGTTGTTTTTATTTATATTTGTCCTGTTGAGGATTTTTGCTTTACCTCTGAAGAGATAAGTCTGCATTGTAAATGTGAAGCTGATGATAAAAAACACATGTATGGCTTCTTGCATATGTTCGGCAAATAAAGATTTATATTGAAATATGGGGACATTGTATGCTCTGTGTGATATTTTAATTTTGTAGTATAAGTTGAAACAATACTCTGAAGATATATTGTAGTTAAAGTTAATTCATACAGCTTTTTGACTATTTAGTTAGATTAATCTTTTCTATACTTATTGGGGATATAGGCCGTTACTCTGAAAAGCACAGGAACACACCAGATGTAGGGGAGTAAGCTTTATCGTCTATTAGCAAAGTTATTTTAAAATCTTGGGGATACAGACTAGTTTGTGCCAATTTACTCTAAATAATAAATTGCTTGCCATTTCCAAAATTTCAACAAAGTGGCTGTCAACATTTGGTTTTGTGTTTCCCCTGCATATTGTGTAAAGATGACACTGTAGTATATTAAACCGTTTTGTCTGTAAAATACTGTAAATGCCCCTTCTCCCACAGCACCATCTAGCTTCAAAATCAAAACAGTGGCTGCGCCTTTAATACCTTCCTCGTGAGCTGCGACGTCAGTCACGTGTCTGTCAACCCTCTGCGCAGCCGTTTAGCGCACAGCTGAGGAACTAGCATTAGGCTAACAGAGAAATGTAGACTATCAGCAAAATAACGCTCCTCTGAAAGAAACTAAACCATGTAATGTGTCGACTGGGGTAAGACCTGTTTATTAGCTAGTTTTAATTTAGTTTTAGTGACATAATGCAACGCTGAAGAGTTATAATCGCCGCTTGCTAACTTTGAGCTAGCAGGTTTAGCTGTTGTTTTGATGTGAGAGATTTTCAAGACAAACTACATAGCATTACATCAGTGCCAGGTACTTGTAATCACCAGACCTTTATTTCCTCTTTGTCTATTGTTACGCCCAACTTTTGATTTTGTTCAGGGCGAAAGACGAGACTAAACAAACCTAAAAGGATTCTTAACAGCGGACAATCAGCTGTTGCCCCAAAGGCGTAAACACACAAATCATTGGGACGATATTTACAATATTACTTCAAGATGCATGACGCGTATGAACCAGTGCCTCTCTTGGAAAAGCTTCCTCTTCAGATTGATTGTTTGACAGCCTGGGGTAAGTTGATTTTGATTGTTTTTGTACAGACAATAAGATGGTAAAGCAACTGCAGCCTGGTGGGAGTGGTTTTCTTTAGGATGATATTGTCACTATTCATTCAACAAAGAAACCATCACATGTTTTAAAAGCTTGTGATTTGGTTGTTCCTTTACCACAGTTATATTTGCTGAACATGTCAAATTCTAAATACTTAACATTGTTTTATTCTTAAGCAATATATGGACATACCTGGACCTACTTAGATGGATGAAATAGGACTGAACGATTTTGAAAAATAATGTGAAAATAACTGTGATTTTAATGTCAAATATTGCGATTGTGGTTAGATTTGCAATATTGTTTTTAAACCCAGATCACAAACACATCTATATTCTATTTTGTGTAGAGGATTAAAACTGTGATTTTGATTCGATTGCAATTAATTGTGCAGCCCTAGTGTGAAATTGCTATGTTTTTTTTTTACCATTTCCGACTGTATCTTGTCTTCATATATTGCCACTGCTTTTCTGACTGCTATTCTCTCTATGTTTCTCTTCTCAGAGGATTGGCTTCTTGTAGGAACTAAACCTGGACATCTGCTACTGTACAGAATAAAGAAAGACACAGGTGGAGCATTACATGATCATATGCTACAAAACTGATTTCATGTCACACTCCTCCTGGCAATGTTTTAAACTGAATCTCTTCTCCCTTAGCAACTAACCGGTTTGAAGTGACCTTGGTAAAATCTAATAAGAATTTCTCAAAGAAGATTCAGCAGGTGAGTTTTGGTTGACACAAATATTAGTCTTACTGTTTTAAGTATGCATACATTTTAGTGTAAAAAATGTAGAGTCTTTTACTTCATGGGAGTAAAAAGTTCTAAATTATGGTATATGTAGTCCAGTCATCATAGTTTTTACATCAGTCACTCACCAATGTATTTGTTACTCTTTTGCAGCTTTATGTTGTCTCCCAGTACAAAATCCTTGTTAGTCTCCTAGGTAGGTTATCCTATAATATTTTTGTCATGTCTTTATTATGTTGTAATTCTTAATAACCTTTATCTAAATCTGCAGAAAACAACATCCATGTCCACGACCTGCTGACGTTTCAACAAATCACTGTAGTGTCCAAAGCGAAGGGAGCCACACTGTTTGCATGTGACCTACAGGTGGGTTTCTGCAAATATTATAACAATGGAAGTAGTGTAGCATAGCCTTTGACCACCATGTACTTTAATACAGTTCAATACCTCACCTCTGGTAAAAACAATTATTTTTACTGTATCTTTTGTATGGTTAATCATGTGTTTCTGCTCCTTTGTTATATGTTTTGGTGTTGTCTCTTCAGCAAACCAGTACAGGGGAAGAGCAGCTGAGGATGTGTGTGGCTGTCAAAAAGAAACTCCAGTTGTATTATTGGAAAGACAGAGATTTCTATGAGTTGCAGGTGAATTAATTATGGATCATTTTCAGTGTTTTTTCTAACTTTTATGGACAGACAGAAATGGTCTCATTGCAGTCTTTGTGTGTGTCTCTCAGGGGGACTTTGCTGCACCAGATATCCCCAAGTCCATGGCCTGGTGTGGGAACTCCATATGTGTTGGTTTTAAAAGAGACTATTACCTAATCCGGGTGAGTGAATCTGCTTTTACAGTTGGTATCCGCACTGTATATTCACATTATCAGTTTAACAGTGACAGTAATTTTTGGTAATGTATTTTTTGGGTTGCAATTCCAAACCACACATTTCTGCTTTTTACTTTCGGCAAAACCCAAGCAACAATAGGAACATGGCATTTTCCAAGATTAAGTTGCCGGTGCACACAAAAAATAAATCAAATTTATACAAACCCAAGTTTTTTTATACTTAATTAATTTGTTCAGAAAAAATATGCAGTCATGCTCAGTTTGTCTGCTATAGGTGACAGTAGTGAAGCATTTTGTTCCTCTTCCAATTGGTTCTATGGATCTTTAATACCAATATCAATACTGCTGTTTTAGATTGTACTTCTTAAAACTTACTGCAAAATGTTTTTCTACTCATTATCAGTGCTACAGTCTCTCACATTACATCAAGGTATTGCTAAATAGGGTTGGCATACAGACAGACACTACCTAAAAATACCACAGACATTAGCTAGAAGCACCTTTTAAAGGCTCTACATAAGGTGTGAATCCTTGTTTTTTCTCAAGAGGCAAGTACAACATTTTACATGCATTTGAAATCTGCTTAGAGTTTTAGATTTCCCACAGACAGATGCAGGATTAGTTGAATCAAACAAGCTTTATATAACACTTTGAAAGATAAGTTTGCAGACAAGTTGTTATATAAGCTGTACTTATGTCCTTGATTTGAGCATTGTACTTTATTTCCACTGCAATATCTCATCTGCTTGATTAGTAACTTTATCAATACTTCCTAAATGTCTCAATTGTACATTTTCTTTCCCTATAGATCGAAGGTGGGTCCATAAAGGAGCTCTTCCCCACCGGTAAACAGTTGGAGCCTCTGGTTGCCCCGTTGGCTGATGGGAAAGTGGCTGTGGGGCAGGATGACCTCACTGTGGTGCTCAATGAAGAAGGTGCCTTTACCCAGAAGTGCGCCCTCAAATGGACAGACATCCCTATAGCAATGGGTAAGAGATACAGTAGCTGCTGGAAGTAGACATTTTTTTCTTTTAACAAAATCTCTCAAGCCAAAAATAACGGCCATTTTAGTTCAAAGTACATATATTGCAACTTCTAGGTATTTAGTTTTTGTATGTCTGTTGCTAAGAGATTATTCACTGCCAAAAATACTCAGACACCATGACAAAAGATATAAGAATAGATCTTATACAAGAAATGGAAAGTCTAAGGAAATTGATTTGGCTTTGGTGTTTTTTGTGATGTGCATATAGTGTGGCCTGTTGTCCAGATGCAGAGAGGCATTATTGAAAATAAGGCAACTTTATAGTCCTAACTGACCCTAAATGTTTTAGGGTACATCAATGAAATTATGGGGACGTATATTTTAAATACTAATTTAGATACTAAATATTTAGGCAGTATCAGTTGTGACTTAATGGCCTGTAACTCTGTAGGGCTGTAGTTGAACCAAGAAATTGTTATTTGTGTGTGAAACATTGACGGAAAGATTTGTTTTAATCTTAAAATCAACCAAAATAGTTCTAGTATCTTAAAAAAACAGAAGGTCTCAAGTAATAAATTAGACCAGCTTTTTGTTTATTTTGTTGGATTATAAAAGTCAGTTTATGTTTTTGCAGTACTTTGTTTTGACAAATTGACAGCATGGGACTGTAGTTAAACAGGTTTGCACACATAATTGAGCACAATACTGCATAGATTCCATACAGATCTGCTACTGTAACTTATTGTGTGTCTTATAATTTGTATTTTTTGACCTTTTAGCAAAGTTATTCCCTAGTTATGACTTGCAGTGATTCTTTCCACATGTCTACAGCAACTTCACCCTTTTTATCTTGTGACTCTGACAGCTTTTGTCTGTTTTTATAAAAGTTTTGTCAGTAAAGTGATGCAGATGCGGTGGTTATTCAAAGGTCTTTGTCTGTGTTTGCTTGAATTTACAAAAAGGAAATGAAGCCGAGGATTCACAGTTTCAAATTTCCTCATTTTGAACAGTTGACAGTAGAGCGTATATTTGGGATGCATTTGTGCCAAGCATCCCCTCTAGCCTTTGCTAAAACCAGGCACCTGTGCTTTTGATGGCAATGTGTGTTCTTGGTTATATGGTTACTTCAGGCAATTTTTGGCAATTTTTTGATAGAACTGTAGACTGACAGGAAATCAGTGCGAAGAGTGGGGAATTACATTGAGCAAACTGTTGTGAGGTGGACTGAAACTGACGATCCTGGAACAAGCACAACAGGCTCTGTATATGGGCCACTTCAGGCATTTTGAAAGTCAAAACATTTCACAATAATACGGTGGTCTCTAAATTCTTTTCCTATTAATGTCTTGTTTGTTTTTTTAACTCTGGCTTTAGCCTGGGTCCAAGTTCAGACAGGAAAAGACACATTTACAACACATTTACATAATGATTTTCTTAGTTTTAGTCCCCCTTGAGTCTTAAGTTTTGATTTTGAAGCATTTAAACAAGTAAATGAAGGAACTATACCACTTAATTCAACAAAAAACAGCAAAAATTGATATTGCACTATTCAAAACGCTTAGTATTGTAGGTTTTTCTCATTATTGTGCATCCCTAGATCTATTTCACTAATGACTTGACGTCTGATTGTCTAGCACTATTGTCTCGCTCCTGTCCCCAGAGCACCAGCCTCCGTACATTATCGCGGTCCTGCCTCGATACGTTGAGATCCGGACGTTCGAGCCCCGGCTGTTAGTGCAGAGTGTGGAGCTGCAGAGACCACGCTTCATCACATCAGCTGGGTGAGGCCAAGAGCTTACATTTACTGAAATTTAAATTGAGTTTGGGGTATGCAAGATAAAATGTGATAATAGTAACTATATACTTGGTTAGATTGTCCACATACATTAGTTCCTTTGTGCGTTACATGCTATGTCACATTTGAATTCAAGTTTTGTCAAGTTATAATTTCCATCTCTTAAAGGGATACTTTCATCATAATCGAAGTCAAAAAGTGCAACAAAAGATTTTTCAAACAAAATTCGTTTTAATTACAATTTATAGATACAATTACAATGACTATGTAAAATATTTTGTTGTTAAGGAGAGAAGAGTATGCTATTTTTACTATAACACTTCTTCCAGAATTTGATACATACACGATACATAGAACATAATCTCCTCAGTATAAAACAATCTTGCTTTGTTTATATCTATCATTCTATATTCTAACTATAATTTAATAATCAAATATGTCTCTTTTTCTTTCTTCCCCAGTCCTAATATTGTTTACGTCGCTAGTAACCACTTCGTATGGCGCCTCGTTCCTGTGTCTATCGCCACTCAGATCCGGCAGCTGCTTCAAGACAAACAGTTTGAGTTGGCTCTACAGCTCGCAGTAAGACAAAAACCTCTACACTAATGGCACTTTTCCACTGGCTAAAATCGACTCAACTCAGTTCTTCCTGCTTTTTAAGCTTTTCCACAATTCAATCATTACCAGAATCAGGCAATTTTTTATTATCTGCTCAGCCCTGGTTCCAAGCGATACTAAAATGTGACATCAGCACACAATCTGGTCAACAGTATTTGGCCTCCCTGTCTTCAGCATTTTCTGTGTCTGCTTTCGAGTGATTAAAAGCCTCAAACGCAGAAAGAAATACCCCTCTACCTCCCGCCCCGTTAATGAGTTTGTTTTTATAGTTAAATGTTTGTTTATGTCGCGTATATCTGACGTCACCATGGTTCTGTGCAGATGTGGGCAGGCAACAACAAAGCGGTACAAAAATGAATGAAAAATAAATCAAACCGAGTAAAACCGAGTTAAGTCGAGTCCAGTAGAGCCAATGGAAAAGCCTCATAACTAACTACAATATCATTAAATTCCTAAAAATGTTCATTGCCTCGAAGCACAGCACATTAAAACATCTTGATCAGAGCAGTGCTTTGAAATGTTAAAATACTTTGCATAATCACAATCTCTATCTAACCATGGGCCTTTCTAAGAATAAAAGCATCCATGTGTAGGCCTACTTTTTACATACCTCTGAGCCAGTATTAAAATCAGTCCTTAAATCCTTAATGTCTTTGTTCTCTTTAGAAGATGAAAGACGATATGGATGGTGATAAGAAGCAGCAGATTCACCACATCCAGAATCTTTACGCCTTTAACCTGTTTTGCCAAAAGAGATTTGACGACTCCATGCAGGTGTTTGCCAAACTCGGCACAGGTAAAGTCTTCAACTACACCAGGACATTTGTAAAACTATTAGGCCATATGTTTATGTTATGTGTTCATGCAATTGTAGTCATATTTCTGCCTTACACAGTGCATAATCTATCTTAATGTTTAATGAAGAGAGTGAAAGAATGATGCT
>JAVQKG010373751.1:0-16590 GCA_036025885.1 Hypseleotris bucephala | reverse complement strand
AAGAGAAAATACATTACAGTGAGAATAAGAAAATTACAAGAATATGGTGTTTGTGTAAATGCTTCTTTTTGATTGATTTGATGTTGCAACAATCAGTTTGAAATAGTAATAATAATACGTCTCTTTTAAGCCCTTTACATATTTGACAATTGGTTGATGTGTAGGCTATGTATAAATGCCAATATGTTATTATGCTATTTCTACATTATGATAAAAAATACACTCAGAAATATTTGAATTGTCAGAGATGGATGCAAAACTGGACAATTGGATTCAAATGAGCTGTAGCCAATCAAGCCGGTTCTTATTGAAGTAAGTGGTAATGTGGGAGATGATTAGGCTTTAACTTGACCTGCTGACAGAAATGTCAACAATTAGGCCAATTATTGATTTCACATTAATTTGTATAAACGCCAGAGAATGGAGGGTTTTCGATAGATCAATGGATACAGAAAGGTATTAACACTGAATTACTATTATTTTTAAATTATTTCTAACAAATATATTTACATTGCCAAGAGAACCCATGCATAAAAAATAAACATGAATAGTAATCACATGCATTATTGAGCCTTGTCGTGCGTTTGTTTACATTCAAATCAGATTTAAACCTGCTAAATGTGCAAAAGCGGTAAAACATGGGTATACGGTCAAAAGCAGCGCCACACACTTTCATCACTCTCCACAGGCAGCCCGCGCACGTCATTACCGCCCTCTAGTGTCCACTGCTGACGGGAGCCTTAAATCACAGCTTGTTACAGAACTCCAGCTTAGGCCAGGCACCTCTTTCATAGTTTAAAGCTGCAGTATCTGACATTCTTACTTTACTACTTTACTATTTGAGTGAAAGTAATTACACAGTAAATAGTATAGCACATCACAAGTCATCTGAGAAAAAAAATGAGACTTTGAGACCCTCTGTGGGCTGTATTATAAGGGTTTTTGTTTTAGAGCAAAGGGACACTTGTTTTCAACCAATCACACGTTTCCACAGGACAGGAGGAGCTTGCAGATTGGTCGAAATTTTGTATATTTATAAGAACTAGAATCTATCAGGACTAATGTGAGGGAGTGGATGCTTTATTTCAACATTTAAAGCTTATGAACAGCTTATTTTATATATTTGTTCAAAGAAAATAAAGCCAACTTCAGACCGCTGCTCATTATTCTGATACTTCCTGGTTTGTGTGAGACTGTGATAGAGGATTGAGAAAGAGAAAATGTGTATCATTTAAACTTTCAAATCTAGACTTTTTTGTGTGTTTGACTGCACAAAATCAGGTACTGCAACTTTTTTTTAGAGATATTTTTTGGCCTTTTAGACTTTATTTGATAGGACAGTATATTGAAAGGAAATCAGGGATAAGAGTGAAGTGACATCCGGCAAATGGTCGTGAGCTGGATTCGAAGTCACGACACAGGGGCAAGCTCTGATGGCTTTGCATATGGGCTGCACACTCTAAACAGCAGCCCAGTTACTGCAACTTTAAGTCTACATTGTGTGTGCGTGTGGGGATATCGGACTCTCACACACGCAGCAGATGAAAGCTTTGCCAATACACCGACTCCCCTGAGGGTCATGGCTGTATTGATGTGACCACTGGTGTGTGTGTGGTGCCAGCGCGTGTAGTGTGCCGAGACAGTAAATAATTAGTGGACCGGGGAACAATGGCATCTCCCATATAAACATGAAAGTGATTACCATATTCGGATAGTCAGCTATACAGTAGTGGTCAGTGGTTCTCATATAGTCCACATAGCCTATAGCAGGGGTGTCAAAAGCATTGTCATAGAAGAACATATTAATTGAGGACAAGATTGACTTGACACTGATTTTGACACATTGAAATTTTGTTGCACTTGTAATGAGAAATAAAGCTTCTGATTCCAATTCTGATTTGAAAATGTGCAAGGGCCAACACCTCCTATTTTTAACTGACAGACTGGCCCACAATTTGAGAACCACAATCAAAATAATAAACATGGTCAGTCTATTGTGCATATAATATGTTTTAGAAGTTACAGTCACTAATGGATAGATAGAACAGGTTTGAAAACAGAAAATATGTTGAAATACCAAAAGAACTGTTATAGGGGCAAAAGCAATAGGTTTATTCTGAGATTGAGGGATAAAGTAAAGCTTCCCAAGTGCCATGACTGGCCCCGGGGCTGCACTTTGGACATGTTTGGTCTAAAGCCAACACAATGGTCTCTTAAACCAAACAGACATGAGCTTAGGATGAACAGATTTGTGTATACCCCACCTAATTCTCGAGTTGCTGGGATAAGCGCCACTTACACACATCCCCTAAATGTTATACGACCAAAAACAGGGCTAATTATTTTTTACTTTTGCCTTGGTCAACAGGATAATTTCCTGGTATCTATAAGCATTCTTCTAACATAATTTGCAATGGCATTTTGCTGTAGTTTTTACTTAAATTGCTCACTCACACATGTCAGATAAATATTTAGGAGTTTGTGCAGAGCCAATCACAACTATGAAGCCAATTGAACCACAAGAAACCCCAGCTTTGAAAAACTTAATTTAAATAAATGCACCATAGATTGAAATATATTTTTGCCAACTCAAAATTAATATACAAAATAACACAACATATCCTTTAATTTCTACATATTTTACACTCTTTGAATCCAGGTTATCGGGGCCCATCCTTCACTCCACTGTCCTCTCTGCACTATCCTTCTCCTCTCTATAGCCACATTTATCTGTGTCAGGGCGAAAACACCAAAAGGGCAAAAACAAATATGAAACACGTCGCTAACCTCCAACCACTGATCTCTGGATGCACAGTTTTTTCTCCTCAGCTCCTGACACCTGGAGGTATGTGTGACAGAGGGGCCAGGCACTGCAAGAGGATGAAAAACTGACCCATCACATCCCCATTGACCGAGTTAATTAATATAAGTAGAGCAGGGGATTCTTAGCTCACTTTTCACTGTATGGATTTGCTGTCTCCTCACATTTGGTATGTTTTATGTCTATTCAATGCAAATCCAATGTGTTCCAGCCCAGGGCCTTGTCATGACAGCTAATTTTGGCATGCGAGCGCTTTTGATAGGGATGATTTTAATTGTGGCGCAACACACAGGGCTAGCCAAGATAGACTTGTCTTGTGTGAGTAGATGTCATATTGCAGCATAGTAGTTTGTAAAACGGGATGGGAGGTAAGCAGGATATTTTTGGTGGTAGAAAACACATAGGTAGCCTACTTGTTAGTTTTAGCATTTACATCTGTACACTAAAAGACAAATAGATGTCATTGTACCTAATGTCTAGGTTTGCCTTGAACACGTTTTAGGCTGTTAATGCAACTATGGACCTTAGGCGGGAAATACCGTGGACAATGACCATTTTGTTGAAAGGCAGACTTCAAGTGATGATTTCCTGTCTTGAAATTAAAACTTTAATGATAACTACTGTATGTTATCTGCAGACTACGACCTCTCTGGATGGAGTCTGCACATATTGCTGTCCTCCTCGTGTTACTGTGGGTTCTCCCCGGGTACTTCAGCTTCCTCCAATTGCCCCAAAGACATGCATGTGTTAGGAAAATTAATCTTTCTAAATTGTCTCTAGATGTGCCACTGTATGTCTCAGTGTCAACCCTGCGACTAACTGGCCAGTCTCCAGGGTGTAGCTACACCTAAGGCCGATAGTTACTGGCACCCATGACCCGGAATGGGATAAAAAGGTACAAGATGAATGAATTCAGAATGTTTGACTGGCATCATTTGAAAAATAGTGAGACATTTTAAAGCAAAGACTTTGGATGTTTTTTTTTGTGTCGAAAAGGAAACAGAGATCTATACACAAACAAGCTCTTCCTCTTTGAGAATGTAAAAGACACTGGTGAGGGGGGGTTGAGATGACACAAACGGGAAGGACAGGAAGACAGACCAAAGCTCAAAAAGAAGAAGGTGGGAAATGGGAGAGAAAAGGAACAGGGGAAAGAGAGCAAGAAAGAGCTCGAGTGCCTAGTCTTAATCTGAGCTGTTCTGATCAATAGCCCATTTCCCATTGTTGCCAGAGCAGTTCGATCGCTACACCACGGAATTAACACACCCACTTTAATCTAGGGGGAAGAGGAGCGGGGAGGGGGGCAAGGGGTCCGAGGGGAAGAGAAGGGGGTGCAAGCGGGGAGCAGCTGTGGAGGCATTCTCAAATGAAATCAAATCTAATTGTTATCACTGTAGCCACGGCACATATTACTAGCTACTGTTACAATTATCCGGACGCCATATAGCCCCGCGTTGGCTGCCTCTCATAGCGGGTGTAAACTGGACGTAAATAATCCGAATTAGTGTTGATTTGTTTCATTTTGCCGGCTGTAGATTGGATTGGGGGAAAGGGTTGAAGGGGTGTGGGGAGGAGGGTGGCCAAGGACTGGGAACTACAACATCTGGAGGTCTCAATGTAGAGCTGCAATGGTGCAACTGGGTTTGATGCAGTTATAGTGAAAGAACGAAGTGGAATCGAATTAAAACATGTAGCTAGGTGTCTGTTATTGAGTGGAAGATTGGTGGTAGATGTTCAAAGCCAAAAAGACTTTGAAGATTTAAGATTTTAGTTTCAAATTCTACAAAATATCACAACTAGGCCTATTAATACTCCTAGAAAAAACATACATTCATTTTAACCTCAGATTAATTCAGACAGTGATATCCAAAATGAACCATCAAATTGTATTGGTGAGCATTTGTAATAGATAGAATATACGCATCTGCAAAAACGTCTTGTTCCTTTTTTTCCAAAACTGTAAAATTATTGTTGGGATTGCAAGAAACAATGCTATGGTATATAGACTATTATTTTTATAGATCTGTTTTCATGGGAATTGCACAGAAGACACACATTGTAACTGTCAAAAGCTCCAAATGAGGAATATGCCCTAATGCCCTAATAGGCTCTAAGATTCTTAACCAACATTTTGCATTTTATTGCTTCTAATTGTGTACTCAGAGGTAAGTGAAACTAAATTGGCCGTAATTACTACAGTTTATTGTTTGGACATGCATTTTGGAAGATTATGGTGAGAGGAATACAGAGAGAACTCACACTGACACGGAGAGGACATGCAAGTCTTAGATGTGGACTCTTTGTGGTTGCACTTTCTATAGTACAAACAAAAAGCAGGTGAGAGAGGCCAACAAGCATCCTTTACTAAAATTACATTATATGCTATTGGAACTATAAACTGCACTAAACTGAGCACAATTCTTCCAATATTGTCAGGCAGATTAATTTTTTGTGTGTGAGTGAAGTGAATATAGAAAAATGGTCTTTTCACAACAAAGCTTTGGTGCATAGTCAGTAGAAGACTTCTGAATATTGTAGTCTACAGCTGGAGGTGATGCCCATAGACTCTTTGCTTACTGCCCTCCACTGAAAAATCTTCAGGGGCAACTGTGCACACAAGCTCTTCCCTGCCACCCGGGGCTAAACCAAAACTTTGGCTCCAATCCATTCTACTTACTCTAGTCCTTTTGAAGTCATTTCATAACAGAGCAATTTTCTCGTTAGCGTTTGCCTTTAATTGTGGGTAATTAAGCGTGCTTCTGCAGTATAGAGCAGTGTTCGGGGGACCGGGGGGGAAATTAGCCGTAGTTCAGCTGTGAAATATGGGGTTAAGTGGGAGACGGGGTAAAGAGAGGAAAGCCGAGGGGGGTCAGTAACTCCAAAACAAGGGGCCGCACGCTGTCTGAAGGAAAGCGGCTGTTGCTGTAGAAGCTAGTTTGAGGTAGTGTCACCAAGAAACACAATCTGAAGAAGACCTTGGGAGACTTTGGGGAGAAGAGTAATGATTTGACATGACAAAGTTTTATGGCTCAACATTGGCGAACATTCACAAGTTTAATAAATATCATTGGTGGACTTTACAGAGATTTTAGATGTTTCAAATGTTACCTGTCGTGCAAAAAGGATAACTTCAGAAGCACAGAAGAACAAAACAAATTATACAATACATAAATCCACCTCTACACATACTGTAGGCTTATATTTTATAAATTCATAAAACTAGACAACATAGGCTGCCAATACAGCCACACTACTGGTTCAAAAATGCAATGGGTTTCTCTGAAAAAAGGTGAGTGCCAAGCTTTTTAACAACAGCCTGCATTCATTTACCATATACTGAACATAGACCTACTTCTTCCCTTCTAGGGTTTTCTGTCACCTGCTATCCGTTGACACAACCAACCTACTATTGCACTAAACTACTAGAGAAATCATCACCAACATGGGAGTACCTCTTCTAGCTTCACCTATACAGTAAAAACAAAGTGACAATTTTTTTGCCTGACCAGCTGTGACTACTCCACTAGTCAACTAGACAAATCCATTATTTTCAACTATATTTGATAACTTGCAGTGCTAACACTTCGTACCACATGTCATATCTGTACTTTTTGATGCATAGATTCCTCATATTTCTGTAAACTGCATGTCACCACTGACTCACCGATGACACAGCAAACTAAACCCGGGGTGAGACTAACTGTCACCGAGTGGATTATAGACTTTTCTGCGAGTGGCCCTTGATTAAATGCTCACACAATGCTGAATAAAGCCTTGCCCTGCGCATCCGTTAATGCTTTTATTTTAACCCCATAACAGCCATAAACGTCGGCACGGCCATAAAGCAGATGAGGAATGATTGGAGACAATGACTGTAGTGTGCATGGGACTAACTCCGCAGGACCCTTTATGGAGCCCTCATCCCCAGTGGAGAGATCCCCCGTGACTATAATGAACCAGTTAAAGCCTCTATAAATATCGGCTGCTGTGCTTAGTGGTCGTTTAAAAACCTCCGAAATAGACACTCGTTCGCAAACAAGTGACTCTGGGTAGGAGATGGAGGAGCTAATACCTAATCAATGGATGAAGCTACCTCGTACTGGGCCCTCGCTGCGTCTAGAATCATACAGGACCAGGATATAATGCAGCTTAGAAAAGGCACAGAACTGTCATATTGATGGACACATTATCAAGTGTCAATATGAAAAGTTCTTTAAAAGCAGCGGAGGAAGAGACGGTGTGAGAGGAAGTGTAACCCCTATTTGTCTTCTGAGTTTGAATGGATTTTAACATTTTAAATTAGTATAAAAATAAGCATCAAGGCTACAATCTCACCACACACCCAATAGGCCTGACTCACCAGGCATGTGCAAAAAATATTTTTTACCATATTGCCCACCCCTACTGTGTTCTAAACATTAAGTGAAACTAAAATGGCCATGTTTTTTTTTTTACATATGATTCAGAGCTGCATTTTAGAGTATGATGGAATATTAGTGATTTGAAGGAACCATCTGCAAATAAGCATCAATCACTTCACCGGGCTCGAATCCCTGCTCGTTGTGTCCATGGGCAAGACACTTAACCCATTGCATGAAAGTAATGAAAATGTGTGATTGGTGGTGGTTGGAGAGGCCATTTCTGTCAGTGTGCCCCAGGGCAGCTGTGGCTACTGAAGTAGTTGACCACCACCAGCGTGAATGAATGAATGAATTGTAAATCGCTTTGAGTATCTTGAAAGGCGCTATATCAGTGTAAGCCATTATTATTATTATTAAAAACAGTTTAGAATGCAGCAAACTAACAAGCACAAGTCTTGACATCAAAAGTTCTTCTGAACAAGAGTTGGCAGGACATCTACAGTGGGAACTCTTCCTGGTAGTTTTAAGGGCTCACGGGGAGGGTCACTCACCCCAGGCTGTGTGGTGTTAGACAGTGGCTGAGAGTCCAGGTCGGGATAAGCAGAGGAAATCCAAATGTTCCCTTGTCGACAAAAGGAGAATCGGTTCTGATGAAGGAGATATTTGCCAGTCCACGGTCTTAAGCTAAACTACAGCATACATCTCAATTACTCTGTGAGAGAGAAGAAATGGGCGTATTTTGTAGATTTTCAACAGACACTAACATATCAGGATATATTGTGAGGAAAGCCTTCAAAAGATCTGAATATGTTTATCAAGTATTGTTTCCCAATATCTAAATCCTCTATAATGGTGGTTGATGTATAGGCAGAGTAAATGCTCCTGTCACATATTGTAGTTCTGTGCAAATATTCCATTCCTCCATGTATTTGCTGTATTTGCTTTCACCAAGTGTTCAAAGACATATGTAAGGTGAGTAACCTAAGTCAGTTAGTTGTCTCGCACTATGCCTCTATGTCTCTATGTTAGCCCTGCGCTTAATTGTAGTGTGTGACAAGTCTTGTGTGCAAACTAGTCAGAAAGGTCTATGGCTGCAATAAATTTGTGAATGAATAAATGTAAAAAAAATAATAATTACATGCGAATCACACAACTACTCTTCATGATCAACTGCACAAAAACTGGTCTGATATTAGAGTCTCATACAGAGGCGTGTGTAGTTACTGATTTCTAGATTATATCATTTCAATCTTGATTTTATTTTATAACTATAGGTCTTAAGATATTTACTCTATCCAAATGGTAAGGTAGTTTGCAAGAGCAGGCAAATTGCATTATTTTACTTACACTTTGTATTTGATTAAATCCACTAGGCCTATATGACTTTTAGAAATGAAATCTGAGTCTATAAAGCTTGAGACAACACATAACAAGAAATGGGTCAAATGCAGAGAATGAATTACCCTAAACAAGATCAATTATAAATAAACTTAACACAAATTAGAACATTTCCTCTTCTTTTCCAGATTCACTTTTTCTCTTCACACTAAACTGGAGTGGACCACCTCTGGCCACACATGATGAAAGATCTTAGTGAAACTGAGTGAAATTCCCTTTTATCACAGCACATCAAGTAAGATTAATGCGACCAGCTGTACTACTGTTTAAACGGGTGGCAGTGATAGAAAGCTATTGGATTGCCATTAGGTAAGCCGTGTATTGCTGAGATGACAGACTATTGAAAACGGTCACTCATAAAAAAACACTTTACATTAAACAAGTTCAGAAACAGAAAAGTGTCAGGTGCATATGCAGACACGCCCCCTTGAACGGCAACTTTTACCAGCTTATACACAAGTTCCGCTTTGGCGCCTATTTCAGATCTACTCAAAAGCTCTCAAATCCCCACGCACACCACAAAAACATCACGTAAACATCTTTTCAATAATATCTAAGGAATTTTATATCGTCTATAGAAAAATTTACACAGCACTGTTGGACAACTCTTCCGCGCGCTCAACATCTATCAATTTGTTTCCCCTCGCGCCCAAGTGATTCATATTTGTCATGAGGATCTAATTCCTGACGTATTTTTAAATTATTAATGCCACATGTCCTTATACGAGAAGAGTAAAGCGGGCAGCTTACCTTCACCGATGCACCTTCATTGACGTGGATAGGTCCCTCTTGGTTTGTTGGGAATCCTGCCGACGTGCAGAGGAGGGGAGTCGGAGCACTTTAACAAATAGGAGCGCGCGGGCTGCACCGGGACTGGGATGGGCGAATTATTAATGCTGCGTGTGTGGGAAGAGGGGGGATAACTAAGCAATGTGTTGGGACAAGGAGGAAGCGAGGGAAAAGGAAAAAGTTGTCCAGAAAAGTTACTACGGGAAAGAGGCTGGTGCGTAACGGGGAGAGATGGAAGTGGGATGGGGGCGCACGGTCAGGGATGCTGCTGCTGAGACTAGACCTCCGGCGCGGTTAAGTTTGCTGCACGCGCTGTTACGCACGTGTTCCAGCCCGAAAAAAACGAGTGTGAGGAGAGAACCGTGGAGAATATATGTAGAGGCTGGTGAGGTGGTGGTGGCCAGAGAAACGGCGGATCGATCGGGTTATAATTTTGTCCAGAAGTCAAGGGAAAATAAAGTTCATGGAGGAATGAAATTTTGAAAACAGATGGCGAATCCCGTCGCCCCTTAAATAAGATTCGATCTTTGGGAATGGAGTGTTGATAATATTTGGCTGGACGCTTGATGAAAATGACTGATTTTTCTCTTTTCATTTTAGGTGGAGGTGGGTTTCAGTTGGAGGGAGGGGGGCGTATATGATGTGTCTTGGGACAGTATAAACTTATAGGGCACAAGAACAGTCATTTTTACGCGGGGTCCCATCCATAGGCTATATCTCTTCCCCCCAGTACGCAGCTTGAGCCCCCCTCCCCAATAGAAAAAACACCCCCTCTTCACTCTCATGGAGGGGGAGGAGGAAGGGAAAGAGCAGAGAAAACAAGAATAGCAAATAAATGAGAAATTTTCGTACAGGGCCCGCTTCCGTGCGTTCCATGCTAGCAATAACAATTAAATATCGACCGCTTTCCCGGCCGGAGAAAACCTGAGATACCCTGAGACTGCCAAGTACCAGGACCCCCTCCTCCCCTCACATATGCACCGCCTCTCCTCCGCTTCCCGTCATCCCCGTTCCTCTTTTTCCTTCTAATCCAAGTCCATCAGCCCAATCTCTTCTAATTCGGCGTATCTCATTTCTCTTGATTCCATCCCACAAGCCATTTCAAGCTCCACTTTTTTATCATTGGGGTGATTTAGGTTAGGGTCTGGCCTATCCTCCTACCACTTGACTCTGGGACACACATTCCCGATTTTCTCTCAATGCGAAAGGACTTCCCCACACCATGCATGTTAGTTTATCAAAATCAATGATGGGGATTGAGCTGCGCGTCGCCGCTTCCATGGCTGTTAAGAGCTGGGGGCTCATTTGAGGCTCCCCCTTCTTGTGCCTAACTAAAGTAGAAAGAGATGGGACTATAGCTTTCAATAAATAAGATAAGCCTAATGTTTCCAATTATAGATGCATGGGTGTAAACAAACTACAATATGTGAATTTAAGATGCTATACTTAAGATGTTACTGAAATAGTACCCTACAGCCTACAACAAGTATTTTTCTTTTTCTTTTATAACCTCCTCAAAAAGACATCTGGGGAAACAAATCACAAAACTCATGACACTATGTCAAAATACTAGTATTTTGCAACCCTCAATGCTGTTAAACTGCAGTTTTTCAAATGCATCATCATACCCACACAGGACACATCTGGATATGACCTGCATGGGAACCTAAAGGGAAGGACTTTAGGAACTAGCTGTGGCGTAGTGATAAGTACACATTTTCAGAATGGGCCTTCCAAAATTTAGTTCTTTCAGTAAGTTCACATTTTCTTGCATATTCAACTTTTATGAAAATCAACTTTGCATATCTGTTCATTATATTATATAGTTGTAAATTAACTGGGGTTTAATTTTAGGTTGGAATCTAATCTATAGAAAGATAGAAAAGGTCTATAGATAGAAACATCTATCTAGGTTTATATGTGTTGGAAGTGAAAATCTGACAGCTGTTGTTGATTTTAATAACTAAAATAACGCATGGGGTTTGATGGAGCCCCTTTAGCACTTGGGGCCCTGTGCAGTTTCCCTAGCTGCACTGCATGATGTTACGCCCTTGAACTAAAGCACTAATCAAGAGCTCCTCACCTGGATTCATCTTGACAACAGAGTTTTCACTTTGGTCATAGATTATTTATGTTACATCTAAAACTTTACCTTGAACTTGTCAAAACACTGAACGCATATTGATTCCTTTGATCCACTTTTAGGCCTGTTCCACCGGATCAGAATGCAACTTGCAAGCAATAAAGGAACTTACATCTGTATGGGAACTTGTTACTTATTTGCATCTTTGTTAAAAATAGGGATCAGAAAGTTTGATGCATAAAATAAACTGGCCAATATACAAGGCATGTTTGTTTGATTTCCTATGAGTTTTAACTGTCATCAGGAAACTCATGGACTAATTTCAACATTTATTTTTGCATTTGCCTTTGTACTTGGGTCACCTGGCTTAATAACATCCCCAGTGCACTGACCTACTGGCTTAGAGTGGTCACTACTCTTGCCTTTCAGTGGAGTCTGTCTGTCTATGCATGCGTTAACTTTGAGTTTTTCCTTCCACAGTAGTTCAAAGTCTCAAATGGATGCTATATGAATTGGGAAATCCAGATATGCAATAATGAATCAATGTTACTGGCCATTAATGGATGCCCCACCTAAAGCCCAAAGTAGCTAGGCCTATGTCTCACATTTTGCAAATATGTTGAACTAATATGAAAAGTGCCTTTTTATGGAAATAACAGATTTAAAGAACTACAAGATCACCTTTAAGATACTGGACCCTGCATGTTTGAGCATTATTTGGCTGCTTGGTGATGCTGAGATGAACACTATGATACCGATAATAGCTGCCTGGAGGAGCATAAGACAAACAGGTGAGTCCATCCCTCTCCAACAACACTCTTTTGTTGATTGACGGGGCCCTGGATCTGCGCAACTCGTGACAAGACTCCCAGAGGAGTGGCATTATGTTGGACTTATAAGCCCCGCGAGCGCAGCCAATGCCAACTTTCCAAACGAATCGCACCAACTATCAAAAGTTTCTCCATCATTGTCGTTGTGTCTTCTCCCACTCACTCTCTTTCTTGATATTTTTTTCCGCCTCAGAACTTCTCTCGGCTCGCACCCAAGCCATTCAATTTCTATTTATTTCACCCCTCCCTCCCCTCTCATCTCTAGCCTTTTCACACCGCTCCGTGCGCGCTATTAAAACCCATTCTTCCCCCTGTTGTCGCCCTAATTCTGCGCTCTCCATTCCCCACCGTCTTTCCCTGCCGTCTCCGCTCTTCCCTCTACCTCGTTATCTTCCCCCGTTTGACTTTAATTAGTTAATGCATTAATTATCTACGCCCCAATACCTGCCCCATTAACACGGACTGTCCTCCCCGTGGCTCCAGCTCAAGGCCTCTATACTCTGGAGCTGGCTGGACACACGCGTAAAGGCGCACCCTCTTCTATGCGTTTTTTCTCTCCATTTCTCTTGTCTTCCACTCTTTGCCCCCTACTTATTTCCCCACAAGTATAGTCTCACTCCCCCCGTGTATATCCCAGATGCCCCCCCCCATCCCCTGCTTGTGTGCGCCTTCCAGTCGCCTCTGCCGGCTGCACTTCTCCTCCCCGCCTCTCCCTCTCTCTCTTCGGCGACGGAATTATGAAAAATGCGCCCATCGACAGAGCGCCTCAGCTTCGATTAGCCGAGATGGGACATGACAGGCCGCGATCAATACTTATACCGTCCTATAACGTGTCAACTAATGAATCAATCTCGGCTAAATTTTCCATTTTTCAAAAGCCGACGCGAGAGACTGGAATATCCTCTTTTGTAAAGATATTATTATCGATTTCGTCGGCAATTTGACATCGGGGGTAGTTAATTCCACTCTAGAATAAAATTGAAAACACTTGAGATTGAAGTGAGAGAGGGAGAGAGCAGAGGGGAGGGAGGGGGAGGGGGAGGAGGGCAGGCCGGGGAGGGAGGCAGGGGAGGCGGCTGTTGACTTGATAAAAGAGAATGGGAAGATGGAAGGAAACGGGAAGGAGCTGAGGAAGAAGAGATAGTCCTAGTGGTGTGGCACATCTGTCCACCTATCTATCCTTATACCAAATATTTTAGGTCTAAGTTTTTTTTTATTTTACGTACCAGAACAATTATATTTGCTTACAATGCCTTTACACATTACACCTATGGTCTGCATATACTAGGTGGCCACTTTATTAGGTAGACCTGTAACAAATAAAATGCAGTATCCATCAGCTATAGTAGATGGAGTATATAGATATAGTATACAGAGATAGTATTGTCAGACCTTGCTTCTAATAAGGATTATTTGAAATACCTATTATCTTGAGCCAGTGGTGCCATTGTTCTAACATACCAACGGGATGACATTTTCACCCACAAAACAGCCGCTCACCAAATATTTTCTCTTTTTTGGATATTGATCAAATTCTATAGATCAGAAGTTATAACAGCACTCGTTTACTATTTGACTGGATAAGTAAGTTTTTGTTAACAAGTAGATTAATAGGTGTAACTTGTAAAGCGAGCAATAAAGTAGCCAGACTGAGTGTATGATTGGCATTATAAAAAGTCCAAAGGTTTTTGCTCCTGGTACAAGATCTAAAGGGCAGAGATTAGTACCAAACCTGTTTAAAGACAATCTATCTTGGACATTACTGAAGTACAATTTTATTTTTAATATGTTCTAAGTTTACTTTTAATAATGATAGATTAAAGCAGCAAAAATTGGATCTTTTATCCCACCTAAGAGTAAGAGGAAACATTTCCTGAAAGTTTTCTTCAAGTAAAGGCACTTGAAGTGGAACAATAATCTACCACTGCAATACATACTTGACTATTTAGTCACAAACTGCCGTATCATTACAATGTTCCAATTACATATAAAAAGCTCAACAATGATGTAAATAGTGTGAGTTCTCTCATGTCTGACACTAAGCTTGTCTGACATTTTCTGTGTAACTGTTGTAGGTTGTGAAGACTTAGAATTACACAAAAACTAAATGTATCAGTTTTGACAGTTTTGATTAGTGAGATGTGGCATTTACACATATTTGTTTGGAAGTTTACTTAGTTTTAGGGAATTGTAACTGTTGTATTCTGTACCATAAACTGTGAGGTAACTCTAACCTATGACTATAAAGTCTTTCTTCCTTAAATTCCAGACAATACTAAATTCAACTTTCGCACATTCCTTGACATAACTCCCAAGCACATTTGCAAACATGCCGCTTTTATTCAGTGCTGTATATTAAACCTGGAAGTTGTATGCGAAGTCGCTTGTGTGTGTGTTTGGTGTGTGTGTGTGTGTGTTGTGTGTGTGTGTTTGGTGTGTGTGTGTGTTGTGTTTGGTGTGTGTGTTGTGTGTCTGTATGTGTTCGGTGTGTTTGTTTTCTGTGTTTGTATGCATTTGGTTTGTGTGTAGTGGCACTTTTGTGTATTTTGTGTGTGTAGTGACACTTCTGTGTGTGTGTTCGGTGTGTGTGTTGTGTGTGTGTATGCATTTGGTTTGTGTGTAGTGGCACTTCTGTGTGTGTGTTTTGTATGTGTAGTGGCACTTGTGTGTATGTGTTTGGTGTGTGTAGAATCACTTGTGTGTGTGTATTTGGCATGTGTAGCATTACTTATATGTGTGTGTATTTAGTGTGTGTGTAGCATCGGACCCGTAGAGCCGCGAGTCAGCATGTGTGTCAGAGTGAAATATAGATGGAGGAGGCCTGTGTGTGCGCGGGTCAGCGAGGTGCAGTGTAACTGTCGACAATCACAGCCTTATTTACCTGTCAAAAACGCTATCATCCCACACAGCTCCAGCCAAGCAATTTCTCCTGTCTCTTCCTCCCTCCTCTCCTGCTCTCTCTCTTCTCTCCCTCCAATTACAAGCTAGAGGGCTATTTCACTCAGGGACAAAAAACACACACACTATTTTTTTAGCCTCTTTTTGCTCCTTTCCTCTGCTGAGAGTTGGAAGAGTGGAAATGAACAAGCTGTAAACACACACCACTTATGGCCACGGCGTTCAGTGTCCCAGGTTTTGTTTGTCGAGCGAATCCAACGGGCTTCGCGGTATATGAGAGGCCAGAGGTGTAGGCTACCTCATCACACAGACAAAATAAAGATGCGCCGTGGGGTCGGGATGGAGTTTGGTCAATACACGGTTGGTCACTGGACGGCAAGCTTCTCCAAAACGGCAGGTGAACGGGCAATGTGGAGCAAGAGTGACATGGCTGAATAGTTTATGATACAGCTGTAGTTTTAGTTTTGTCAAATCTAACTAAAATTCTGTCTCTGATCTAAGTATCTTGTTGAGTAACTGTATCAATGTTCCATATCACTTCTCTGAGTTGTCTAATAAATGATACAGATCTCCGCCAAGGCATAGGCCTTAACTTGCAATTGTAAATACTGCAAGATTCTCAAGATCAAGAGTAAATGCATTGCGTGATTAATTAAATCCCGTATACAAAATGGAAATAAATATGTGTTGATTTTCTAATAAATTGCATGTTAGTCCTAACTTTAATGTATTTCAAAACAAGCTGTGCAAATTAAATGCATTTATGCATATACAGTAGGCTTCTTTCTGACCTGTGCACATTTGTCTTTTCCAACTTTGGGTGACAGGTGGTCTGTCCTGGTTCTTTTATTGATGCCTAGAGGCTGGACTTCGTACCTTTCTGGCGTCATCTCAAAATGATACAAAATCTTGAATCCAGACAATGTTCCAAAAATAATTTCTTCCTTGTTCCATTTCTGAAAGACATTTAAAATCAAACCATTACATTTTGGAATTATTTATCAAAAAGACAAAAATAAACATTTGTACCGTGGGAATGTTTAGTGAATACCAGAAAGCTTGGCCAATCAGTCTCACAAAGAAGTGGGTCAGACGTTCAGGATGCTCCCATTTGCTGGGTTGAGATTTTGAGCAGCCAAATAAATTCATTTAGACATGTTGGTGCATTCTGAGATTAATCTAAACCAAGAACTAGAGTTTATGAGGGAGCTGATGTTTTATTTCAAAATGCCTTTCTTACTTTTATTTTTTTAGTTCAAAGATCTAAAAGGCAACTTCAGACCACTGCTCATTATTCTGATACTTCTTGGTTTGTGTGAGAAGGGACAGAGGGTCAGAATGAGAGGAAGAGAGAAGGGGAGTGCATCATTCAAACTTTCAAACTTAGACTTTTTCTTTTACAAAGTCAGC
>JAVQKG010373707.1:0-13645 GCA_036025885.1 Hypseleotris bucephala | reverse complement strand
AGACCATCCATGTGAATCATGCAAATCTGCAATAAAAACATTTTTGAGTGGGGGGGGGGGGGTTTGAGGATTTTTTAATACTGTGAAATATAGCAATCTTTAACATTTGACACATGGGTAAACAGGGGAACATTGCCTTTAAAAGGCTTGTCCAGTTTGAAAATATGAATATAGTGTTAATGCATGTTTTTTATCTGAAGAAAAATTGTATAGTTTTTTTTCTTAATTGACTTCTCATAGTGCACCATAATGCTTAATTTAGAGGTTAAAATCTATAAATCTGGGGAGGAATGGCCCCGGCCCCTCTACTGGTATTTGGTTTGTCACCTTTTTCAGGTCTTTGGCGTTTGCAGCCCTGATCTTAATCGGTTGTGTGAGTGTGTTTATTTTCAAAAGAAATTGTTTGCTGCTTATTTTTGTACTTTATTGAACATGTCTGTAAAGGACCTGATTCATACATTGTCACTATGATTGTAATGAGTGCTTGTAAATGTGTGTGCTGGACTTTTAACAAATTCACAAAACTGTTCACTTCAGTAAAGCACCAAAGACATGTTTCATATATCATCCATAGTTAATAATTGCATTACTGTAAATTTATGCCCAGACATCTATCTAATAGGCAGCAGTAGTAGTCTCTCAGAATATTAAAAAGAGTTCTCATGTGCTTATATTATCTAACTAACAGACTATACAACAGGTTTAAAACCAAAGAAGGAAAGCCATATTTAAGCTTCACATCTGTGTCTGCCCTGCTGTATGGATAACGTTGTGTTGGTCGAGACCAATATTGTCACTGTGTTTTTGTCTGTAAATCATGAAAACAATATGTTAATGGTTAAATTGCTGAAGCATCTGGTTCTACATGTGATTTTACAATCAGCTTGGTAAAGTAACCATACAACATTAGGTGTGTGGAAGATTGTTATGAACACATTTCTCTGACCAATCAAGTTGGTTATTTTCACAATTTTTGTATTCTGCCAAGTTCTTTTTGCATGTCTCAATTTTAACTTCCTACAACTGTAGTTTGTTCTTATGTCTAATGTTCAACGAAAGTGAGTTTGACATAAATTTGTTTGTCATATGCAGAAAAGTTGGAGAAAATTGTAGTTGTGTGAACTGTGAACTTAAAAGAGGTGAGAGTGAGCACAGTATCAGCCTTAATAGCTATACCTGTAACCGAGGCCTTTCCTGTCATTGCAAGCTTTTCTGTGATGTTCCCTACAGTTCAATGTAAACAAAGCCTGCCCCGTTTCTTGGATTTGGAGAAAAAAAAAGGTGCTTCTGCAGTCTGTATGGTATGATTGTTCCTTTTTTCAGCAAAAGATGTCTGTGTGTGAAAGATCCACATGTCTATAGTGCAACAATGCAGGTCTAATTTATGTAAATATGTTTTAAAATGTGTACAATATTTAAATAAAGAGTCTAGTATTTATACTAAATATGTGTCTTTTTGCTAAACAATTGATTAGATAATAGTCCACCATAATTAATTTCTTGGTCCATATTTCATTAAGTGTTAGTCCCTTCTTGTGTACGTGCATGATATGCAGATAAGGTTAAAAAATGTGCTAGACACAGCATGTTTTGAAATGTATGCTTACACAAACAAATCTAAACAAAATGTACTATCATTTTTTATCAGTAAGTGTCGACAGAGGGCTACAGGATGCCATGGATGTTTTGTGTACTAATCTGACCTTGCTTCTTCCCTATAGCCACCAGCTAGCCTACATTCTTGCTGACAGCGGTCTAAAAAAGGTGTGTCAGCTGACAGCTGCGTGAAACTAGCATGCTAGCTTCCGAGTTAGCTTTGAGGTTAGGTGCTGCTAAACGGACTCAAAGCTGGCTAGAACACCCATGGTTTAGCGACGAATAATTAGTGGGACCCGTGTTTAAAATGAGCATTACCTACTTGGCTATAGCCGCTAAGGATTTGGCTCTATAGCGCAGATCTTCATAGCAACTGTGACTAGTTATGATCGGTAGCTAACCTGGGGGAGCTTAAAACTCTCAAACGATTTATTGGGATAAGCTATGCGAGCAGGCACTAGACCAGCGGCTTCGCGCGAGATAAATGTTGTTTAAATGGCCAAAACGAAGCAGGGAAATGGGCTGGATTTGCGGGACAGTACAGAGAAGTTGAAAGACAGTAACACCAGCACATATGAATCGGAACCAGAGCTGAACGGCAATGCCATCCCCGAGAGGAAACCCGTGGACAAGTACGGCTTCACAGGAGGTGCCCAGCAGTATTCTGCAGAGACGTAAGTAATCTGTCAAATCAACTTCCCCCATTCATACACTGTAACAGATAGACTTCATTTGTCAGAAGTGTCATACTGTACCCTACAGTTCCTCCACAAACTGTCGACAGACTGCCAAAAGCTGGGTGTAGGTATAACTCAATAACTAACTTTGCCTATGTTGAAGAGTAAATGAGTCCATAGAAAGTAAAAACTGAAATCTGGTAAAAGGGCTGGTGATAATAATCAAGTTATAATTTAAACATAGCTCACAGTAAGTCTGTTTTTGATCTTTAGTGATTAGAAACTTGCACGTCATCTGAAAACAGTGTGTAGCAGTCTAGTAGATATGTGCTGGAGACATAAAATGCACAGAATATATTTGAAGTGAGATACAGGCTAATGTTATGTGTAGGAGGCTGAAGAGAGGGAAAATAGGGGAAAGTTCTCCCTAAGCTTCCTGTTTTCCTTGTGCTTCAGTGCTCACTATTTTGTCTGATAATAAGTTTCCAGAACAAGGATTACTTAGCCCTCACCTCCACTATATAAGGGTATAAACACATAGAAGTGACTGTTTCTTTATAGGAACAAAGCACTAATGTACGTTACACAACATCATTTGTTTGTCATGTCGTTGAAATATTCACACAGTGTTGAAGAAATTCCCATTGAAGTGCTGAGACATCGGGAGGGGAAATGGCTGGAAATGCTCAGCAGCTGGGACAAGTGGATGGCCAAAAAACACAAAAAGGTAAAAGTTAGATGCAACATTTGTCATATTTATTTGGATTTTACGTTTTCACTTTAGTGTGCATCTCGTTGTGGAGGAGGTACAATTTATGGCACTGTTTTTTTCTTCAAGGTAAAGGAGCGCTGTCAGAAAGGGATTCCTCCATCTCTGCGTGGTCGGGCCTGGCTCTACCTCACCGGCGGTAAAGTTAAAAGGGAACAAAACCGAGGGAAATTTCAGGTTTGTTTTTTTCAGTGTGATCAATGTTATAGTTCAAATAGTATTGTGGTGTTTTGCAGGACTGGTATCGGTATGTACTCTTTGTACTTCTCAGATATCCTTGTGTCTACTGTCCTTACCTCACATTCCTCTTTTTTAATTCCTAGGAAATAGTCAACTTTTATTTGCCAATGTCTCTAGCTTTAACATAAAAATTCAACTTGCACACTTCCAGGAGCTTGATGACCAGCTTGGAGATCCCAAATGGGTGGACATCATTGAGAGGGATCTTCATCGTCAGTTTCCCTTCCATGAGATGTTTGCAGCACGAGGTGGCCATGGGTAAGACTGTCTTTCTAACATTATGACCCCCATCTATTTTTCATTTGTCTAAATATTAGGGTTGGGAAAAAATAATGATATTCTCGTATATTGTAGTGATACTATATCAATACGGATAACTGCTGTTATTGATATATTGAAATTAATAATAATACATTTCAAGGTACATTTCACAAAATTACAAAACTGTCTGTATATAAATCTAATATATTTCTTGTTTCTTAATTTGTTTCACAATTATTAAATGAACTGTATTACATAAAAAATATGATCCATTAATTGAAATACAGTTTAAATAGGTCGTAGTTTGTTATAAAACAGTCATATATTGTTGGTTATTATGTGCAATGATTATTGCAAAATTGCCATATTGTGATATTATTGGTATCATGAGCCATGTATCGCATATTTCCATCCCCACTAAATACATTCATGTTTTTATAGGCAGCAGGACTTGTTTCGTGTGTTGAAGGCTTATTCTCTCTATTGTCCTGAGGAGGGATACTGTCAGGCCCAGGCCCCTGTTGCTGCTGTGCTTCTGATGCATATGCCAGCTGAGGTATTTATCTATGTCCTTTTAATGGGATTTCTTTGCTTGTTTTAATTCTCATCATTTTATTCTATTTTCTGTTTTAGGACGCATTTTGGGTTCTTGTTCAGATTTGTGAGAAATATCTTCCTGGTTATTACAGCAAAGGACTGGTAATTTGGCTAAACATTTACAGTAGTTATTATCAGGCTTCACTATTCAGGTTTTCTTAAGCATATTTGCAGCTAGGGGTGGGCAATATGGTGATAACAAAAATGTAATTGTGATATGAAGATATGATCATAATAAATAATAATAATAATAATAATAATGCATTTTATTTATAAGCGCCTTTCAAAACACCCAAGGACACTGTACAGACTTAAAACAGATAAATCATCTGCTAAATTGAATCATGATACAAGCATTTATTTATGCTCTGCTCTATCATTCTGTCATTTTTACTTAGTATTATTACAAACAAAATTGTGATCTTGAGCTTAATAAAATTGTGATATTGTATTTTTACTGTATCACCAACCCTTATTTGTGTCTAGTTGTAGTTGATGCCATTGCTTATGCACTTGCAGATCAGTTGATACTGCAGCAGATGGATACAATGCAGTTATGACCAATCCACAGAGATTAGATTATAAAGACGATCAGATTTAAAATGAACTGCCTCGCTTGTCTCTAAGGTTGTGTTGTGTCTCTAAAGGAAGCGATCCAGTTGGATGGAGAGATCCTAAACGCTCTTTTGAAGAAGGTATCTACTGTTGCCTACCGTCATCTGGAGAACCATAAGCTGCAGCCCATCCTGTACATGACCGAGTGGTTCATGTGTGCCTTCTCCCGAACTCTGCCTTGGGCTTCAGTGCTGAGGGTCTGGGACATGTTCCTCTGTGAAGGTCAGGCTCCATGTAAAACTCAACAAAATACACACTTATATCATGGCTTTTAACAGTAGGGTTCGGAATGCTAATGCTAATGCTAATGCTAATCAAATCTGTTGTTTGTTTTCAGGAGTGAAGATCCTGTTTCGTGTGGGCCTGGTTCTTCTGAAGTTCACTTTGGGGTCCCGAGAGAAACTGAAAAACTGTCAGGGACTGTATGAAACAATGGAGGTGCTCAAAGCTATCCCACCACAATACGTGCAAGAAGGCTTCTTGGTGCACGAGGTAAAAATTCAGCTCTGTTTTAATGTGATACTTGTGAAGAGTCCCTTATGGGATTAAACTTTAACTTTGTCCTCATTTTTATGACAAAAGCCGTGACTCAGATTGCATAATGTTGTAGCAGTGGTAGTTATTTGTCCAAAGCTCACTCCCCTGTGTTTTGTAGATCACAGAGCTGCCTGTGTCGGAGCGGGACATAGAAAAGGAGCACCGCTCTCAGCTGCGCCGCTGGAAGGAGACTCATGGTGATCTGCACTGTAAGTCTCCTCCCAGAATGCATGGCGCCAAAGCTGTGATGGTTGCTGAACCACCGAGTCGTCAGGACCTGAGACAGCGACCTACTATCATCGTAGAGTCTCCACTCGCCAATATTCCTGATGAAGAGAAAAGTGAAGGGAACACGACAAAGGAGAAGAGAAGATCTAAGAAGGAAAAACAAAAGGAAAAACACAGTCCAGAGCCCAGTCCAGAGGTAGAGGAACCAGTTCATTATATCCCTCACCTCACTGAGCCCACTGCTCTGCTGTCACCTCAGTCAGAACAAGGGTCCAATGACAGCCTCAGCAGCTCCGAGCATGACACCTACCTGTAGCAGCAGAGCATTCATTTAGACAATAAATGATTCCTTGAAGCCCTGACCAACGCACCTCTCAGTAACATTTATAAAAGCACTGTTCTCTGAACTGGGACAGCATTATCAGATGAATGTTTCTGAGGCACAAATCACTACATACAGTGTATTTTTAAATAAATGTAAAAATAACAGATGATTCCAATGTAGAAACATTTACTTGCGTAATATAAAATACAAATGTATATTGTTCACATTTTTCTTGCTGCAAACGGTGAAGAAATAGAAAGCTGACTGTTTGTACCAGTTACCAGTAGATTACAGTACAGTAGTGATATAAAACTAAGTATGCCTCATTATCAGGAAGAAACTCCTAAATGCTTTACATTTGTTAATTGCTTAACCGTGCTGTAACGTTTAAATGAAGTTTTACTTGATTACAGGTTTATTTTGCCTTACCTTAAAAGTTTAGCTTTAGTCGCTGTGTTGCCAATGCTGAGATTTATTTTCATCCTTATCATCAAGTCTTATTAAGGCATGTGGGCACAAGGGGGCGCCATGGCATTAATACTTGACTCAGGCATCGATTCAGTCTTAAATGAAGAACTGAAGAGAATACTCAGCCACTATACCAAAGATGCTTTCTGCATGTTTTGTGGTTTATTATTTAATTGTCTTATTTTGAGGATAGAAAGTGTGTGTGCAATGAAATGTAGGAATGTACTGATGCTAATTTGAAGGACACTAAAGGTTGCTTGTATGCTGCTTTGAAGGGTATTTAGGTGCCAGACAACATGGAAATCCATTTACCATTTATTTTTTTTAGTTTATATCAACAGTATATACCATATACATATATTTGCCAAAGCCTCACTGGCTGTTTTTATTGGCAGTATTTATTCAAAAACTACAACTGTTATAGCTAACAGGCAGCCATATCTATTTGAACCTATTTTATTTGACATGTTAATGAAGTATGTTTGTTTAGTGCGTATGCAATCATCTTGCTCTGTTTTGATTTAATGGTAAAAGGTTGTGGGTAATTCGATTTAAAACACTGGACATTTTATACATACAGTATACGGGTTTTTCTTAACAGATAGGACGCACTTTCTACTTGCTGTGACTTATGAAGCTTTCCTTTTGTAAGAAATATGAACATCTTAAAAACACAAAGATTGAACTGTGATACATCTACTACATTCAGACATGGGACCTTTTATAACTGTTATTCCTGCTTTGTCGGTGTGCATCCTTTTGTACTTTTCCACTTTACATGGCTTTGAAACACTGCAGAAGCTGTATTCTTAAAATGATTATTGATTTCTATTATAATAGAAAGAAAATGACCAGCTCTTTTTATACTAAATTACAATGTAAACAATACATTTTGGTGCAATCATTTCTGGCTGATTTGTGATTGACTTTGCACAAGAGTTGGATGTTTATGTAGAGAGGGGCCACACAGACTGGGCAGAACAAGCAGCTTTCAATACAGCCTGTGTTATCATTCAGCAGCACCACCCTCACCCATGGCTGCAGCACACTTCCTCGGACACCTGTTTCTCCAGCTCTTTCAGCTCTGTGAGGAATTTGCATCTCAAATGGGCCGCTTTCCCACAGCATCGTTTAGGCAGCCTCGCCTCCTCCTGCCTTTTAGCCTTAGGTCCCTCGATTTGTGCATATAGGGCTGTCCATAGTGTTAAGATTTAGCAAGCAAGAAACACAAAAATAGAAATAAAAGCAACTGGATGTTAAATGATCAACCACTAAACCGTTCAAATCAGTTCTTCATGCAGAAAAAAAAATGATGGTGGCATAGCTCATGTTTCAATAACCGTTTTTGTGACATGGAGTTTAGGATCATGCTTTAATAAAAAATGTCTTTTTGCTTTCCAAAGAACAAGGAGATGCAATATGACTACATACTATATGTCTATTCTCATAATGCATTCGGGGCCTTTCGCTGTCTCAAAACAATGTTCTCTCATCCGCCCTGGCCCCGCCCCCTTGCCCCTCTGACCACACCCATCCCGCCTAAACCCCTGCTCGATACACCCCCCACCTGTCTGTCTCCCAGGGGCTCCGTAAAAAGGGTGAAATGGGAGATTTAAAGGATAATCTGTATAAGAGAAGGAGACGTGACCCAGACGTGCCCCCAACCAAACTCCATCAAAACCTCATAGAAATAGTATCATAAATGTTAATGGATTTAAAAGTATGGACAATAAAGGTATAGTCCGTAGGTTTCATAAATAAAAGTTGTCAGAAAATTAATCTATTGTATGATGATTTGGGATAGGTTTTATTTTACTTTAGCCCCTCCACTGCCTGGCCTATACATCAGATCAGATTTGTGGGTCACCACTTTGACCAATAGTAGTCGAGTTTCACTTTAGTCCCTCCCCTTGCTTCTACAGACTACAGACTTAGATCATTCACATAGTCAATTTTAAGTTTTTTTTTCTTATTTTAGAAAATTTACAGACTACACTATTCTATAGATTGTTACCATTCCACCAACAAGGCCAGATTTGATTTAGATAGACTTTATTGGCGCCATTGGAGTAATGTTTCTTTTGCATTTGACCCATCCCTACAACTGCTGTGGATCATCCTCTATATCTTAGTCAACATTATGATCAGGATAGCCAAATAGAGGGTTAGAATGAAGAGGTACATTGACAAATCCCACCTAGATATAGGAAGAACTTCACAAAGAAAGGCCCTATCTAGTCCAGAAATTAAACACGATGAGACCACAATGCTAAACAAATTGCCACCATTCAGGTTAGCCTATAGGAGGCAGATGTCTGACTTATATTGTAGCAAAAATATTAATCAATGTATAATAACTGGTTTGTGTGCACAGTTTTTTCCCAACACTTACATTTCTGGCTAGTGAAAACAACAATTGGCTAGCTAACTTTAGAAAAAGACTAGCAACAGGGGCCAATAAGCAAAATAGTTCATGTGAATCCCTGTGCCTAGCCATCTCTTATGATCTTCTAAGTCAAGACTATAGTAGCGGTTTATTTCTCCAGGACTTCCAAAAACTCTTTATTTAGTGAATCTATTTATTGTGCACTTCTGTTTATATTCTTGTAAACAGACCCTGGGATCATGTGACAGTTTTTTAAATGTGGCAGGTGTTTATTGGGCTGCTCTCAGTATAGTGAGGTGGATGAGCTCACAGGACCATATGTGTTGAAGCGTCTAGAAGATTATGGTGTGTCTTGGTGAGCTGTAAAGCCCCTCGAAAGCTTTTTGGTAACCACACGGGACGGTCTGCACCTTTATCCCCCTCCTGCCCCCCGCCCCACAAGCCCCCGGCCAAAAGGAGGGGATTTAAGGGCTGAGGGTCATGGGCACGAAACAAAAACAACCGTGACAGAAAATGCTGACTTGGTATTTAGCGAAAATGGTTAGCTTTATAAATTGAAAAGATAATTAGCTTGATTAATCAGTGAGTTTAAGCCTGGTTCAATTCAGGTGGTTTAATTCTGTCATCATTATTGCAACCACATGGTCACCGGTTCGAATGCCTGTAGCAAGCCTGCCCAAGCACATATTATTGTTGTGTCCCTGGGCAAGACACTTAAACCACGTTGCCCATATATTGTGACTGTGTGATTGTGGGGGTCAGGATGGGTCGTAGGCACAGAATGGCAGCCAAAAACATTCTTTCTACTCATCAGTGTCCCATGTGTATTGTTTGTGTGTTTATGATTTGAGCCAATGTCCTGTTATGATGCTATATCCACATTCACTTACATGCACAAAATCTGGCACCTCCCCATGTTTGGCTGATTAAAGGCTTCAAACGGCCGGGCTGCACGTGTGGGACAGGAAGTGGTGCTGAAGTGGACAGAGGCAAGGGTCACACAGATGCTCATTGAGGGGACAGTGGACAGGAAGAGTGTGGCTTTCTTCAGCACGACAACAGTAGCCACATGTGAAGCAGTGATGATCTCAGGGCCATTAGAGACAGTGATATGTGAAGGGAAATGATAGTACACACCTGCTTGGGATCCCCCTAATGTCCTTATAAATGAGGGTCTATTGAATCTTCTCTAATGATTCAGCCATGACAGATTCACAGACCTGGAAACTTTACTGTAAATCTAAAAAATACATTCAAATACAAAATAATTTACTCAATAAAGATTGTTAATTTTAAGCATCCTATACAGTCATAGGTTTTGACAAATTTCGTTCCTTGCTCTCTCCTCCGTATCCTGTCACAAAACCAAAAAAAGTGTGAAAAATAATAAAATAATGTGCTTAATTATTAGTTTAATAATTAACAAGGCATATTTATTTTAGGCTTCATTTCAGGGGGCCTGGAAGCTTGGGGCTCTACACAGCTGCCTTATTTTGCCTAATAGTAGCACCGCCCCTGAGCAGCAGAGGACCACCTTATAAGATACAAGATATACCTAATAAAGTGGCCAGTGAATGTAGTGTAATTTTCATGTTATCAAAAATGTCTTTAAAAGCTTCTGAGAGCATTTCTGTCTTTTGGTGTTTCAATACTATCTATTTTTTGATCAAAGTTTCAAATAACATAAAAATATTTTCGCTTTTGGTATTTTTTAACATATTTTCTGCAGCTGGTCTAGACTTCTGTGTTGCACTTAACCTTGACTTTTTTTTTCCAGTGGATTTGAATTTGAAGTTGAGCAGGTTTTGGTTACATGTTAGACCAGCTTCAGATTAGGTTTTAGAGACCTGAGTTTGACCTCTGAACTGTTGAGCACCCTCTGTGGTGACCCTTTAACTTCCTGCTTCAACATACTAGAAAAATGTAGTAGCACTTTTTTTTTTTTTTTTACAAAGAACAAGGTTGAAATAGAAGCTACACTTAAATAGAAAAAAAAATCATATCATGGCGTCATAGTGTCACACAGTTTTAGAAATTAGTTTTGATTCTGATACTAGTCCATAATGTAAAGGAGGGAATCTTTCACAATTATTATTTTTACTTCAGTCCTTCCCCTGACCTCAACAGCAACATCGATCAGACTTTGTGGGTTACCACTTTGACCAATAGTAGTCAAGTTTTACTTTAGTTCCTCCCTTGGCCTCTGCAGCAACATCGATCAGATTTTGTGGGTTAACACTTTGACCTATAGTATTGGAGTTTTACTTTAGTCCCTGGCCTCTACAGACTACAGATGACCTATTTTACATAATAGAACAAGGACAGTTTTTAACTTTTCCTTATTTTAGGAAACTTAGACACCCCTTCAATTCACCTTTAACAAGTGGTGTAGACTAGACATACCTATGTGAGCTTCCTAATAAAGTAGATTATGCTCATTTATTAAAAAAGAAAATGCACAAAAAAACAACTCAAACCTATGTAAAAACTTGCCTTGTCCTCAGTAACCTCTCGACTAATATTATTTTACTACCATGCTCTCTTGGCCCTCAGCACTGACTTAACAGTTCCCTGTTTATCTCGTCAGCAGCGGGGATGTTTGTTGGCCCACCACCGTTGCATTGCTAATCTGTATTGATCTGAAGTCACTTCCTGTCATTGTTGTGTCCCGTCCCCGGCTGTCTCATGTCTTCCCGTCCATCTCGAGCTGTCCTTTCCCCCATGTCCCACCCCCGCGGAGGAAGCAGAGAGAGGACACACAGCAGAGGGGCAGTGGACTGTGGTGCCAGGGGGGCGTGCGGGGGTCCTGATAAAGTTAGACCTGCGCTGGGACGTCCTGATATGGGGCACAACAGAAGGGTCTGGTGATAAAAGAAACACATGCATCAGCTGCATATATGTAGGTCAACGGCACAGAGAAGTTTGTCAAGTGATGTTTTTGAGGGCATACTTTGTGTTTTAAAATGTACTATGCAGGTTTACTAATGTAAGAAATTGATCTGTTCAAGCCCAGTTGACCAGTATACAAAAACCTACACACACACACCAATTCCACAGAGAGCAAAATATCTGAAAAGTCTTTTGTTATTGTAGAGGCAAAGAGGTTGACTAAAGTAAAATAATCACTATGACCACCTACTTTACATCATAGAACAGGGTCAGCTACAGCTATAAAACACTACAAGGTATTCAAGGACCAAGTATATGAACACTGAAACAATATAGTGTATGTCTGATGCTGTGTGTCAGTAAACAGAACTCAACACAGCAGCAATGTTTCATCATTCTGTTCTGATTTGTTAGTGTACATATGCGGCTGATCCAGTGCCTCTTATAATTGAGACTGATGACTAAAGCATATGTGCGTCAGGATCACTGGTTTGAGGTTACAATAGCTTATTGTATTGCCACCAGTGTAGTCATGCTTGTTACAATGTGTGTGAAGGACTTTAGTGTGTGAGTGTGTGTATGTGTGTGTATATGTGTGTCTATCATCTAACCTTAATACTTGTGTTTCAAAAACTCTGTGAAGTTTGACAGCCGTTAAAATCTCCAAAACACTCGTGTTACATGCAGGGATAAAAGACTCTCTAAAGTTTTTGCAGTATATCACACAGCTGTTCATCAGGCCCCCATTTTCACACACTTTTATGAATCATGTGACGTCTTATTGAGGAGATGAGTCTTGGTAAAATTAAGTGCAGGAAAAGGGAAACTGTCTGGATGTGTCTTCACTGCAGCTCTGGGCCAGTTGTACAATAGACCAGACATGATCTTTGTTCCACACCAGCAGCTAGTGTCATAGATATTGAAAATTACGACTTCACAACTCACTCAGTGGCCACTTTATTAGGTACAACTAATTAAGGCAAATAATTATTCAACAATTCTCACCAACTCTTTGCATGAGACATGTTCTGACCTGCTAAATTCCAAGCATTAGTTTGGGAAAAGGAATGCTTTAAAGGGGTGTTTTTTTTAATATTACCCAAAATTTACTTTACTTTTCCATTAGAGCACCATTAATTGGGCATACTGGGAAAAAATGACATTTAATATTCATAAACCTCTGTGTGGCCTTAAAACAGTCAACTAATAAGTGTTTCTGTTTGTTTCTGCCTGGTTGATCAAGGTATCTTAATCTGCACAGATAAGGAAGTATTCTGGAATGAGGAAGGGCTCTGCTGTACAAATTAGCTCTGGCGCTAACTAGTTGTATATAATTTCTGCAAAAGAAATGCTGTTTTCAAAGTGGAAAAGAGCTACCTTGGCGGAGGTCTATGTTTTATGGTTAATTATTCGACTGGTTGCACCACATTGTGCGCCTGTTGCATGAGACCATATTACCTCAGAGTCCTATTAGTCCTTATCTGCGTCCAACAGGAAGTGACCCATGACAGCAGCACCATGTAAACAGCACTCTCTCCTTGACTTAGAACAGGATTACTTGTCTTTTTACATACACGCACATTAATTTATATTTTTCTGTTGTCATATCCAAACAGACAAACGGGCGCCTGATGCTTGTGTTGACCTTGAGTTTGAGATGGAGTTATTTTTATCTTTTATAAAAAACACTTTGGGATTTTCCTCTCCTGTTCCTGTGATGGTATCTGATAAATATTTTTCTTCCCACTGGTGCTGTCAGATTTTACATCAGGAAGAATGGTGTCAACAGCGGACCTAAATTTACTAAATAAAATCCATGTCATGTTTGATTAAATCTACTGTGGTCTGATCCACTTTGGACTCAAATGACTCAAGTTAGATCAAGATTCAAAGGATATGTCCTACACTGCAAAAAATAAATATCTAGTTTACTTAATAGACAGTGCTTTAAGTGGACAAAAAGAAGTGCCGGTACTGTATTTTCGTCATGGTTATGTAGCCTACATTAAATGCCGCTATATTAAATTTATATTATATAAATATAACACAGATGCAGA
>JAVQKG010373656.1:0-11725 GCA_036025885.1 Hypseleotris bucephala | reverse complement strand
ACTTCGTCCTTAAACAAGTCCTGACCATCCCTGAAAGCTTCATCCTAATCCGTGCAGTAGTTTTTGAGTTATCTTGATCACAGACACGCACGCACGCACGCACGCGGACACGCACGCACACACGCCAACGCTGGCGATCACATAACCTCCTGGCGTCGGTAATAACTGAATCTGCACCCATTTGTTCCACACCCTGGTAAAAAAAACAACTCATATTGAATGGACCAAAGTAATTTGTTACAGAATCAAACTGATATAATAGCTGGCCAGGCTATGTGTAAACATGGATCTGGGGAAAGAGCAGACTTATAAAAAGACTGTAAAATAGTGTATTTTGGTCTTTCTGGCACTTATACAATGCGTTCCAGAGATTTGAAATAAATTCAAACAGTCATTCTGAGGCCTCCATGTTTGTCTTCAGATGTACACCCATTAGAAAGTCATCAGAACAGGGCTTTGAGGCTGTGACTGGAACAGATTTTTGTGACAGCGATGCTAAGCTCCATCATGATGAGTAGCCCCAGTACAGAGCGTTTTCCCCGGCCCGGCCTGACTGGCAGGTTTGATAAGGCCTGCCACAGTGTCATCCAGAGATACAGGGATGATGTGTATAGGCCACAGCGCAGACTGACAGGGCTCATCATTGCTAAATACAAAACCTTGTATGTCAGTTGTCAGCACAAGGAGTAGCTGGTGCCAACGTACATACAGTTGATCAGTCTAGCGCCCCCTGTCTTCTATTAAATGTAACTGATTGTAAGGAAAGTCTTCATTGAGCTTCCACGGGCGGCTCATAAGTCACTGGCCTCGGCTCTTTCATACAACGCTCTTAACTTCTCAAACCTTGGCCCCCACTCCGCCAGCGTCTCCTCCCTCCTGCCCTCTACTGGCCCATCTGCGCTACTGGTCCCGTCTAGGCCCGCGGAGCTAAAGGAGCTGAGGGACCCGGCCGGTGACCCCCCTCCCTCAGTAGAGAACACCTGTAGGGAATCAAAGGGTCCCGTATCTGGATGTTGATCTGCGTCTCGTATGATTTCGCACAGGTACCGGGCCAGATCCTGACTAGAGAAGGATAGGGATCGCCGGGCCAACTGTTGAGAGGGGCGGCACTGACCCTGGGCGGGAGTGTGTAGCGCAGGTGGGACGTCCCGACGCAAACTGGTGGTGGTGGTGGCGGTGGAGGCGGAGGAGGAGGCCGCGGAGGGGGGCAGGGTACTGGAGCTGGTGGTGCGACTCAGGGGCTCCAGAGGTGGGACAGAGGTGGGGACCGGAGAGGGGGAGGAGGGCTGGTGGAGGAGGTGGTGGTGGTGGTGGTGAGAGGGTGGAGGGTGGTGGAGGGCTCTGAAGCGGCAGTACTGGATGGACTGGGCCGGGCTGGGCTGGAGGGACTTCTGGAGCTCCGCCATGTCGTAGGCATTCTGAAAAATACAAGGGAGTCAAATATGATGTTAATATGTGGGTTCAGGAGTGGCACCAAGCCTCAACTAACTCTGCAACATACCTTTAATACAGCTAAGACCAGTTAATACAGCTGAAATACAGGTGAAACTTGACAAATTTGAATATCGTGCATACGTTCATTTATTTCAGCAATGCAACTTAAAAAGTGAAACTAATAACCGGCACGCCTTTATTTATTATAATGTTGATGATTATGGCTTACAGCTTATGAAAATTCAAAATTCAAAATCTCAGAAAATTTTGTGAAAGAGTTCAGTATTTTAGGCTCAAAGTGCATGTCACACTCTAATCAGCTAATTAATCTGCAAAGGGTTCCTGAGCCTTTAAATGGTCTCAGTCTAGTTCACAATTATTGAAATAAATGACTTTTTGCATGACATTCTAATTTTTTCATTTTATAGTACCAAAGTTATGCCTACAAAGTTTTGTCTCTATCACTAACATGTCATCCTCAAGACATTTTTTCTGCCCTCTAGGTTTTACAATCCAATTAGAAAGTTTGGCTAATGACAACAAACAACTTTAGGCTCAACAAGTCATTGTGGGCCAGAGTTTCCCACACCACCAGATTGCAGCAGCACACACAGCAGCAGATTGTTTATATGCTTAAGATGGGCTGCCCTAGATCTGTCTTGTTGTCCAGCACAAAGATTGCTTGCGCTGACCACATCACTCCAGGGACTCCCATAGTGGTGCATGTCAACTAAAACGACATTCTTTGAAGTTTCTACCTTAAGTCTAAATCCTACTTTATACAAGGATCAGACCTAAGCATATCAAGATGTCTGGAGACTGTCCCAGTAACTATGGACCCAGCCTGATACACACTGGACAATGGCCGTTTGTTGCAGGGCTGACACTGAAACATAGACAGACAGATAATAGTTCACTCTTACATTCATTCACTAGGGGTTATTTTAGGTTGACAAATTCTCCAAACACATGTCTTTAGGCGGTGGGAGGAAGCAGGAGAACCCGGAGAGAACCCACAGTAACAGGACGAGGACATGCAGACTCCACCAAAAGAGAGTCGCCAGCTCAAGGATAACTGTATGTATTATTTACAGTATATTCGTGATAGTAGACTTATTAGCCAGACCTACTCACTTATTACTATAAACAATGTATGCAATGCATGTCCAATAAAATTGTCATCTTTTATTGTGTTTTTTTTTTTCTTGCATTAGAAATAAAACAAGAACTATCAATAATACACTGCTGTATTGTATAAAATGTCTAATCCAAAGCAGGAAGTGATTGTACTCCCAGGACTGACACAAAGTTAAGTCAGGCCAAAGTGAACATGAGTCAAAGTTGTTAGAGCCAAGTGAGAGATAAATTCAAACAGACAGTGGATCTAACTCTTCTTTTTGTAGCCTGTAAAAAGATCAAACCTGACGTAAGGAGAGCAGAAAAACAATCAGAACCAGCATTAGCTTAACGGTGAATGTTCCACACATTTAGGTTACCCATCCAACCAATCTGTCTCCATTTACTCTCCCCAAGATGTCATATTAGCTATCTGTGCTAGTATATGTACGTTTTCTTTGTGTGTCAGAATCAGAACTGCAGTGGCATGACAGTACATGACGAAATACGGCATCCCCCTTTCTCTTGCAATATAACATTGTTTTATTTACGAGAAAGAAATGACAGAGAATTACCTAACATCCGATTTACAGTTTGGATTGTTTAACTCCATCTTTATGATTGTCCCCTGTGTGTCCTACAATACACAGTAGAAAACATTCTGACATGTTTTTTGACATATGGCCCCGGTGGGATAAGGGTTGTAAAATCACTTGTTATAGTTATGCAGTTTCACAGGGAAGTGTTGGTAATCTGAACAGTGAAGGAGAGGGAAATGATAGTTGTGGAGGTGTGGGTGGCCCTGTTAAACTGATGATGTTATGAGTGTAAAGTGCCATTCTGTTTCCCCCAGTGAGTGCTTGAATGAGTCTACCCCAGGATGTGGCTGTTGTGTTAGATTGGCCACAGTCAGGAATCACTGTGTTTTTGATTGTATGTTTGACCAGGTACTAGTATAAGGGCATGTAACTTAAAGCGACACTACCGGATTTTGTGACTGTAAAAGTGATGTGTCTAAAAAAATGTTTGAACGATACACTCCCCTTTTCCAATGCCTCTTCTTCATGACCCTCTATCACGGTCTCAGACAAACTCTTTAAAAAATAATGTGAAATAAAACATCAAGTCCTTCACATTATTCCTGATAGATTCTATTTCTGGATAGATGCTCTGGTCCTATGAAAGCGTGTGATTGTTTAATCAGTACCTTCCCTTACTCTAAAACAAAAACCCTTATAATACAGCCCACAGGTGACGTCAAAGTCTCATTTTTACGCAAATGATTTATGTTATGCTGTACTAATAACTAAACAATTAACTATGCAATGTTTATCACTTTTATTGTGTTACTAAAATTATCTCCAATTTAACAATTAATAATCAAATTTTTTAAATGGATTTCACTAAAAACTCAATTTTGAAAAAACTATGTAATAAGAAATCTGAGCCTTTTGCTTCATAATTTGTGCATGAATAGCTGGTCATATTGCATCATTACTGTTTTGAATACTGAATATTTTTCTAATATTGTACAGCCCTGGTTAGTATTTTTTCATGTTGTGTGAACATCTTGCATACATTTACTCTGATTAATGCTACAATATTATGCAAGCGCCTAAGTACGCTGGAGTGCTAGTGGGTTACAGTGGAGAGGCGCGATAAGGATTTGGCGTGGGCCTAATTAAAACGCTAGCCCACACACAAGCACCATGGATTTATTTTCAATTGAACCCGATCCAAATTTGAAATCATATTAAGCTTTGATGTAATGCTTGTGTAAAGTCTATAGCATTTCGTGCAAGAACTCAATATGTCATGAACAATCACCTGCGCCCACTGCATCCTATTCCAAACAATAGGCTCCTGTATTCCTCCTGTTCACATTTGGATTTAGACAATACCCATACTGTACAAACAAATCATTATTTTGAAACTTTGTCTGCTGCACAATCCAGCCATTTAGAAGCGTAACATTGGTTTCATGTAATTCTCTAGTTTAATGTAAAATAAAAAAAACTCCATTAATCCATGTACACTTTGCATGACCATTTTAATTGGCTGTTTTTAGTTTTTTTTTTCTCTGTTGATTTTTACAGCATTTTGTAAATACTCTACACTTTTTCTGGTTATTTTACATATCTATTAACTGCATTGTATCTACCTCATTAAGTAACATCCGTAATTTGATTGTACATACATAATGGTTAGTGTTAGGCTAAGGGTCAGGGTTAGGTACAAAGTTAATACAGTTTGTTACACATTGTATTCCATTGTATTTAATAAGGTATATGTAATGTAGTTAAAGACTATGTAAAATAAAGTGTTAAAGATTCCTTGATAAATACTTTATGAATATAGCATTATCCTTTGTTCAGTAATAAAATAAAAGATGTCTGCTTTACCTGGTCTTCCTCTCCGCCCCCCTCCTCGTCATAGTTCAGCACGTTCTCCCGGATGTCCTCCCAGCCGTCGTGGTGCGCAGACACGTGGTAAACTCCCTCCTTTAGCCCCTTGTAGCTCCTCCAGCGAGTGTACAGGAATATGCCCAAGAGCAGCGCTGGAAACCACACAGAAACATTCATCTCCGCATTAGCGTTAGCATTTGCATAACAAATCCTTCAGCCAATTAAGACCGGGCTGGCCCACAGAGAGCCCGGGTGTCTGATGGAGTTTGCTCGAAGCGTCCTCAGGCTCAAATGTGAAGCTGAAATATGATAAGTGGTTAAATGATGTTAATGCCTATGCTAATGCCCTCTTCCACTTTCATTTTGGACATATCATACCACACAGAACAAGCCACGCATACTAATATAGGGTCTAATTATGTACATGCGAGCACGGTATATGAGAATATGAAATATGGTAGAAACAGGATAACAAATTTACATTCTTTTGGTCACCATGTGTTAAAAAAACATTGTATATACATAAGGATTAGGGTTAGTATGTCTGTGATCTTTTTTAATTTTGATTACACTATTTGACTTTAACTACATTGCATAGGGGTATATGCAATGTAGTTAAATGCAAGCCACACGGGTATAACTTCACTTTCATTTTCCAAGTCCGTAATTGATATATTAGCACAGATTTGATAATTGTCAGAAAAAAGCAAAAACAAACCTATGGCAATGCACAGACGGTTTATAAACATCTGCAATCTAAGACCTTACCTGAATATGGAACTATTATTAGAAATAAATGCTTCAACTTCAACTTGAAAAGAACATACAGTAATTGTCTTGCTTCGTAGGTGTACATTCATAGGGAACATACAGTCTGAAGGCTAATTGCATTAGTAGAGGTATTGTCCTTACCATGTAAATCATTATGGCATGGTATGTACTATGAGTGCACCTGAGGGCATTTTGAATCTGCATAATGTGTTTAGTTAGCTGCCAGTGATCTTATTAAAGCTAATTTTGTGCTAATTACGATTTCATACATTATGTGAAATTCACAGACTGGACATAATAGTGCTATACATGCCAAATGAAGGATAACATAATGCCGCCTAGTTTTACAAAAGATCCAAACCCCCTACAAAGTGCACCATTTTTAGTGGTATCCCTGTGTCTAGTGAAGAAAAAGTAGTGCACTCCATATTTCCTTCAATGCATCATGAAAAGTGAAGCTAGAATAGTTAATAGAGATCAACAAATCAAGTTCTTTTCCTATTCTGGCCACATTCATTTAACTTCAACAGCCAATGCAAACAATGAGAAGTACAGTATGGTATTTTCCCCCTTATATAATTTTCAACTGTTGAGAAGGTCAGTGTCTCAGCATTCAGGATTACTGAAATGTATGAATAAAACAAATTACAATTCCAGGTACTGTGTGTTTATTACCTCTGCCAAGGAGGTAATGTGTTTGTTAGCGTCCATCTGTCTGTCTGTGTGCAACTCAAAAGCTACGGATTTAGATGAAATTTTCTCAGGGACGGTTAGGAATGATACAGGGAACAATTGATTCAGTTTTGGGAGTAATATGAATAATGGTCTGGATGCATGATCTTTTAAAAATTCTCTGAGTGCTTTCTAGTCTATTTATAGTATTTAAAAAATCATTATGTGGAAATCTTAGAAAAAGTATAGTATAGTCTGGCACAGTTTGGGTGCACTGCTTTGAAATAGTGATAGAAGGGTTAGGGAGTAGGGACTAAAATTCAACACAGCAAAGGTGATTTTCAAAAGCACACACCATTTGCATGCACTTCCTGCTCTTGTATCCCCGTGACCTTTCCTGGCGTCTAACAAATCTCTAGTGCCTTGTCTCATCCGCATCACCCCGTGCCTTAGTTAACACTACTCACTATAGCCTCTCCATAATATTAACCTGCTTTACGCCCACACACACACACTCACCGCTTCCTCGCTTTTCAATTTTCCCATCCCCTTTTTCCATTGACGGGCTTGTTTTTCTGTTCAGATAAAAACAGCCGTTTCAAAAGGGCTCCCGAAATGAACAACTCGTACAAGACGCAAAGAGTCATTTTGATGCTGGCGTTTATTCATGCACAAACAGATGTCACTAATTGAACAGCTTTTTATTTTTTATTTTTTTTTTTCCGCTAATGTGCTTTCATCAAATCTTTCTATGATGGCACATGCATAATCCCGTGTAAAAACAGCGCCAATGATTCAAAGTGACAGCCCTATAAATATTCACACTAATCTGAGGTAGGAAGACATCAGCGCAGTGGGAAATCGGTGATCCTACAAAACAAGCATGGCTGTTGGAGATCCATTATAAATGTGTTGGTGGTTTGTTTAGTTGGTAGTGTAAAAGAGGACTTAACCAGATATAAACCAGAACTAAATAAGGTCTAATAAATTACAATGACTAAATTAGGTCTAGAATAAAGATGTACATAGATCTAAATAATGACTAAACTGGGATAAAACAAGGACTAAAGTTGCATTAAACCAAATCTAAAGGTTTAAACCAAAATTAAACTAAATCTAAACTACATATAACTTTATATGTAGTTTATATGTAGATATAAAGTGGACTAAACTGGCAAAATATAGGCCTAAACTAGGACTAAACAAAAGTCTACTTGCAAAACTGGACATAATTAGCATTCAACTGTGCCTAAATCAGATCTAAAAAGGACTTCTTATAGAAGTGTTAAGTAAGTCTGAACCAGGATTAAACAAGGTCTAAATTAGAAACTAGAACTAAACCGAGTCTAAACTACATAGGTCTAAGATAGGTCTAAGGTCTAATAGGACTAAATTTTGACTAAACCAAAGTACATCTAAATTAGATCAAAACTGAGTCTAAATTGGGTCTAAATAGGGACTAAATAAAATCTAAATCAGGTCTACACAGAGACTTAACCACAAGATCAAAATAAGGACTAAACTGAGTCCAAACAAGGTCTAAACCAGTAGACTAACTAGTAGACTAAACAAGTAAACTGATCCTAAACTAGGTCTCAACATCTACTAAACCAGGTCTAAACAAAGTCTGGACCAGATCTAAACCAAGACAAAACTGATGTTAAATAGAGTCTAAACAAACATAATACAATTTCCCTCATCTTATTATCATCAGCATTGACCAGGTTTTCCACATTTTCTGTTGCCCAGAAAACTCTTTTTAGACCTAAGTATTTCTATAGCTCCATTCCCCATCACACACTATTCACATTCATTTAGTTTCTTTTTTAGTCCCACATCTATCCCTTAAACCACACAACTAAAAACCCACTATAGCCCAATTTATCATGTGAACGGTGCGACAGCCGGCACTCAAACTCCCGGTGAATTGATAACACACCATTAAACAGCCCACCCTCTGACAACTTTGTACGAGTAAATTCACTCAGCCAAGAAACCAGCTGCACACTACTAAGCCGAAAATCAATATTCATTTACTGTCAACTTGTCCCCCCCTCTCGCCACAACTGGGGAACCCGCGACAGATTTATAAGGCAAAATTGTTTCAAGACAGTCCGCGGTTTCAGTTTTAGAGTGGCATTGTAGCTTTTAATGGTCAGAGTAGAGCAGGCAGGGGGGAGGAAGAGGAGATTGGGGGATTGAAAGACACACCCACACAACACACACACAGGAGTACGATTGTGTAACCTTAGTTCCAGAGGGTGGTCCCCGTGTTGTGGAGGCAGTGAACTGGTAAAAACAAGGTTGCAAAGACCGGTAGACGCTTCAACTGCAGTGGTCTTAATTTACTGTAGGTTGTCCAGGGATTCAAGGCAGAACAAAAGTAAAGAGGAACAAGGAGGTAGAGGATCAGAGTTGTGGGAAACAAGATATGACACGATACGGCGCAGTATGGTTAAATCAGGAAATGGATCTATACTATGTTTACAGTGCTGTGTTACTTCCAAATGATACACAGGGTGCTTTTTATTAAATCTAAGCTAAATCTATTTGATGCAGAAGTAGAGGTGTGGCCATAAATTAACAGCATGTTGTCTAACAGAAGGTTCAAACTTGCATCATGCTGTGTGCAAGGACTGTATGCCAAAATTGTGGCATTTACTGTATTTAGGTGAGGCCGGTGTCTTAAAGTACTTATTCCCTATTACATTAAGTAATTACATCTGCCAAGGAGGTAATGACTTCATGTTAAGTCTGTTTGTTTGTCTATGAGAAACTTTACTCAAAAAACTAGCAGATTTGGATACAATTTTCAGGAAAGTTCAGGAATGAATTTGAATTTGAAAATGAAAGGCATTGCAACTTTATGGAACAACTACTGAAAAGCTTTGGATACATTTTCAGGGAATATCACAAATGACTCAGAAATTAATTGATTAAATTGTTAGTAATTAGTTAGTGATCCATGGAAACAAACTGCCTTGGCGGAGTGTTTTCTAGTTTTTAAAAGAAATGTCTCTCCCAGCTTCACCATTTCTTTCAGCAGTTAAATTAGACTAACGGCATTTATAAAGCTATCAATTTTGAACCAAGGTTTACTTTATACCTTGTCTTTACTTAGATATCTGCAAGATTTTTAAAACTACATGTTTTTGAATATAATATAACACTACTGTCTGTGAGACTGAGTGTGTGTGTTAGAATTCTTAATACAGTAGCTAGCTCCTGACATATGCCACCAATCCTGAAGTACACAGCTCTGAGATTTGGGCTAATGTAACACTTCTTTCTTAAAGGCCAGAGGAACTTGTAGAGTAACTTCTAAAGCTGGGATGGAGAGCTTTTGCTGAATTGTTACAGGGAGAAAGAGTTTTGGAAAGTTAAAGATAAGAGAGCGATGGTCAAAGACACTATGCGAACCTTGGAGGCAGTGTAAACAAATAAACAGATAATCTCTCTTTTCAGCACTGCTAGTTTTCCTTCTCTTTTTTTTACCCACATACACACCACACATAAACAAGCGCTCAGTCAGAAGCAAGCTACCATATTTCTTCACATTCTCCCTCTGTTTGCACTCCAGAGAGCTCCTTTGAACAGTGCAGATTCATCTCATACACCATGACCTCAAGCTTCCAGCTCACTTCCCCATGGTGCCCGGACCAGCCACTGTTTCACACACACACACGCACACACAGACAAACACAAACACAAATACAGGACACGCACAGACGCACACACATGGTAGACGTAACAGAAAAAAGCAAGTGTAAACAGATAATGATATAAACTTGAACTGGCACACAATGTCCACGGTCTTTTCTACGTATGTGTATAGAGAATATATTGATCTATGCTGTAGCCTCATGCATACTTCACATGCATTTCACTATTCTATTAAACAACTTGGGAATTTTCATTATATTCATCTTTATTTTCTTTAATGAAAGTTGTATGAGTTTTTGTTGCAAGTCCATTCCAGATACAGTATGTACATTTATCGACTGTATTGTATGACACTATATAAACAAATAAAAAGTATAGAAACAAAATGCAAGAGAAGTATATTATTAACGAGTATGGCTGCTTGCTATTGGAACCTTTGTGCTAAATACAATGTTGATGGATGGAAGAAAATATTACAATATACAAATGAAAGCATAATAGCATGGAAATTATGGGTGGGGTTAAAACTGCTACACACAAAAATATTTTTAGGGGGGTGTTGTGGTTGCTGCTTCTAACTAACTGACCGACTGGCCACTATCCAGACTTGCCACCTAATGCCCATAGTTGCTGGGGTCCAGTCACCAACAAACTCTGAAGGAAAAATCCGATGGATGAATGAATAAAAACTATTAATGTTGGTAAATCTACTACATCTAGCGCAGTCATATCATTCATTTTTATTGTCCTTTCAAATTGATGTTACAACTTATATCATACAAAGGTTAGTAAACCAGACCATGTCTTCATAAAATAATTTTGACAACCCTTCAGCGCTGTTAGGTAATCTTACAGTCCACAGGCACTAAAGTAAATAGATCAAATCTTCCTGCGTTGAAAACAAAAATCCATTCAAACATTTTGATAGGCAACATAACCCAGAAATTGACGAGATGAGTGTACCACCAATTGATATAATGCTGAGTACTATCTAAATAGAGATCAATTTATAAAGACTTTGAGAAGCTTTCTATCAAATTGGAAAATAGTTCTAAATGTAACCCAACAAGTGCAGTGTCCTGTGAGAAGAGACTAGTCGATAGCTGTGTCCTTTCAAAACTCCTCCAAGTTATATTTATTTAAGAGGAGATACTTAGACAAACGGAGCTTTCTGGTCTATTGTACCTTGAGCAGTTCAAATAGCAGTGAATGAGCCTGCGCGGGTAATGGGATTTCCAGTCAGACGATCAATATCCGAGCCGGGCTGCAATGAGATCAGCGTCTATGAGTACATCAACAGCAGTCGATAATAAAGTATAGATTTTAGCCTCATCAAACTATAATTCTGTTTACTGCAGCCATCTGTCTCTTCTCACTCTCGCACTATTGCTGCTGCCGCTACTACCATTTCCTTCCCGATGCCTTTCAAATGTGAAATCATGAGCTGTGAAAGTTGGATGGAAATATACCGCAAATATTGCCCCGCAGCTGAAACAACAACATTTAACATTTTATATTCCCATAGCTAAACTGCCTGAGGGTCATTTCAGTCCCATGAAACTACAGTCCATATTCACAGTTTAAAAACAAAGAGTAGGTATAGTCCATATTTGTCTTTCCATTTAAAAACTGGACATAGAGTGTATCTAATGTTATAGAATATA
>JAVQKG010373558.1:0-17627 GCA_036025885.1 Hypseleotris bucephala | reverse complement strand
TTATTTGTTCAGTCACTATAAATAAATGTACTCTTTTCAAACTGACAGGCACCTTTTGAACTACTTATTTTAAAAAACTAATAATAAAATTTATGTTTGTTTAAGTCTCAGGCTGTACTTTTTTACAAGCAAAAGTAGTGGGAAAATAGTGGAAGTTTTTGAGTTTACCAGACCTTGTAGCAAAGCAGAGATCTTGCTTTTAAAGTACTCCCTGACTTATAATGCAATGAAATGTACTACATAAACCAGAGCCCTCAGATAACACGGCTGTAAACATAATGCAACACAATCTAAAAGTACGTGACAAATGTCCTCACATGCTCTCTGAATGTAATATACTAAACCACAAATACCAAACAAATAAAAATTAAAAAAAAAAAGATACAAAAACAGTCTTCAAGGATCCGGTGCATCCACAAGGCCCTGACCCATATTCTGTAATCCTTTTGAGGGACACAATAAGCTGGAGCTATCATGTTCATTCTCTCTTTATTTACACACACACACACACACCCATACACACGAACATATGAGATGTTATGTGTGAAAATACAGCACCAGAAATAACATAGGCATCACATCATTCTGTCAACAAGGGCAACGCAGCCAGTCCCAGCTCTGATTTCAACACTTCCTTGCATCATCAGACACACTTTTGGAGAAATAAGCTGGTTCGTATGTTGAGTGATTACTGAGGGTGGTGTTAAATAGGTCTTGGTAATATAAAAAGAAGATGGATGGTGTCTCAGTGTAAATATAGACAGGATTTGGTTATGTCGCCCCAGTTTCATCACCACTGACTGCAATAATAAGCTTTGATAGTACGTATGGAAATACAACAGCTTTGTTATAGTGATTTATTTAGGTTCTTCTCATAATGTACATTGAGAAACTTCCACAACAGGAACTCCTCGGGTTTAATTATGCAGTAAAAATAATTTATATGGCACTTTGCAAGACTTCCAATGTGCAACTGAGAACAAAATTCACTTCACACAGTAACACACTAATGGTGGTGTCAAGACAGCCACAGATGCCCCAGGGCCAGGACAGACTAATGGAGTTGTGGCAGTCATACCATGCCCTATTAACACATTTATACACAGGCAAGGTAAGTGAAGCATCTTGCCCAAGGACAAAACAGCAAACCATTTAGTTTGAGGATCAAGCAACCGACAGCTCTACCACTTGAATGACTTCTGTCACTAATTTAAAACTTTATTTTCAAGTAGGGTTCCACAATATATTGCAGAATTATTCTCACAATATAAGCAAAAGATACAAGATACTAGATTGCAAAAATAATTAATATATCGTAATGACACCAGTCATCATTGACGACACTGACGTAGACTGACCTTGCCTTGAATACAAATGTGTTGTGACTAAAAACATAGATTATATGTTTTAGCTCTTATTTAGTCTTAATTTAACTAGAACGAACGACCTAATATTGCTATTTTCAACATGGTTAATGAATATCGCATCATTTTTCTCATAATTTGCATTAACTATACTTAAGTAAATATTCTCTTAGTTCAACAAATTCCCTATCCTTCTATGTACATAAATATGGTACATGGTCCTGGTCCTACCTGCCCACAGCCGGGACAGTCGTCTCCGTTCTCACAGGTCCTGCGTCGTGATTGGATGCCTCCGCCGCAGGGCACGTTACAGCGTTCCCATGCCGACCAGGCGGACCAGTAGACGTGTGGCGGGCAGGGCAGGTGCTCATTGCAGTAACTGAGAAAAACAAAGCAGAGGAGTTGGGTGGCTGCTAATTTAATCACATAAACTGAATCAGCTAAAGAGTTTTTTCACACTGCTAAATCAAACAAGAAATTCAGTATAACACACACACCAAGGATAGTAATTAGAGTAGGACTAAAAGAAACACAAAACCAGTCTAGAATTAATCACTGCATGTGGGACCCTGTGTACCACCAAGGGGACATGTCCTGCATTTTGAGAAACAATGGTACAGTTTTCAAACTAAAACAAAAGTACAGCTTCAGATATTTTTTACCCTTGTCTTCATTCAGGACTAACTTGGTAGTTTTAAACCAAGGGACAAAAACCAGGACTATAGCAGAACTAAGGCAGGACAACAGTAAATAAACAGGGACTAAAATTTTGTCCAAGAAAATCTGCAACTGTTACAAAACCTTACCTTTTTTCCTGAACCAAGCCACGCCTAAACCAGGACTAAATAGTGAACAACAGATCCAGTTTTCTAAAGTCAAATACAAAACCAGTCTATAATGAATTGTTGCAAGTGGGACCCTGTGTACCACCAAGGGGACATTTACCGCAGTTTGAAAAACCTTGGTTCAGTTCAGGTGAGGGAAAGAACTTGTTTATTAGATTCACATTATGTTTTAACTGCCTGATCTTGAATTAAATAGGGAATATGGGACTGTTTTAGACCATTCCTCAAAATTAAAATATTGATTGTTGTCTTTAAAAACATCCACAACAAAAATAATTGGATATGTTTCTATCAACGATAAATGAGTCATACCCAAGCTTAAATGCCTGAGCAAATGTACAAATATTTATAGTAATTTCTGTCGATAAAAAAAAGTCAAAGTTGTTTTAGTATAAGTACTAGAGGCAAAAGCCAGAGTACATGGGACATTTTGTTTAATATACTGTCTACATACAACTCCAGATGAACCTGTCCATATTTTTTTAGAGCACTCAGAAGAAAATGGCATAACTACTTTATCTGAGTGTTAAAATAATCCACGAAGGGCACTAACTACGCCAGCACACTTTTAGCCTTGGCCGTTCCTAAAATAGCTACAAAGAGTTCATGCCGTACCACAGACAGGACTGTCTTTTCAAGCTGAGTAAACTTCACTTAGAACAAACTGTTGTGAGCCGTTCTTTGAAGTGGCCATGAAGAACTGGACTCAAAGTGTAGTCTGATAAAAGAAGCAAGTCTTGTGATGTTTCAGATTGCGTCATGTTAAGTAAAGTTTGTTTTTAATTTGGTATAAAATGTTTTTCATGGTGACTAAAGATGTGACACAATCAATCCACCAAAACATATATATCCAAACTGCAGAGCAGTTAAAGTTCTGGTTAAGACCTGGTTTAGCCCTGGTTTTGACAAGGTTTGGTCCTGGCTTAGACACAACGTTTAGTCCTGATTTTAGTCCTTTTAGTTTTACCTTTCTAAAGCAGAAGCATTAATTGTATTCAAATATTATCCAAATAGTGCTCCTTAGAAGTACATAATAAACCAATAATATACTGAGGTCCTGCACTGTGCCACGTCCATACACATTTTGCATCACTCATTAACAACACAAAGCCACCAGACACATGTATCATTTCTAATTACATTGTTTTACAAGACACATTTATGGCTGTGTCTACTATACTTAATAACTCACTCCACTCAAGGCCTATTACAGCCATATAATATATTTTATAACTTCTTACACATGCTATAAAAGTGGCTTTACTGCACTGGAGTTGTATTCAGCACGTGCAGGTCTTAAAGTTGAAGACTGAAATAGCTCACACTCTCTCACAAACGGTTCACACTCGATATTATGTTACTCACGTACAAGCTATTGTTTAGAAGTTGCATTCTTTAAACACTGCTTGCAAGAATTCTTAGTGGAGCTAGTCTTTTCTTCTTTTAATCTGAGACTTTGACATAGAGGAAATGGAGCTTCTTGCTTCTGAGACCTCATCAAGAAAGCTCTCATTTAAACACAATACAATCGAAAGTCGCAGAAGTCAATACACAACTGATTTAAAGCTTTGAAATCACCAGTAAGCACACTTTTCTCAATTGAGACAAGTCATTGGCATTGCTCCATCATATCTAATCTTCCTCTTTCTGCTAAACGCGCAACCATTCAGACAAAGAGGCTGCTAATTATCCGCTATAGGCTGACTAAGCAGTGTGTCCAGTGTCAGCGTGCTAAGGGAAATATCAACAGAAGGTTCATAAATGCCGGCATTAACTAGCCAGATTTAAGCCCAAAGCGGTGCCGTGGATGGCTGCTTTCAGCACATTTGCTTTATCTTTAAAAGCTGCTGGAAACCATCAAATAATCAGGTCTGAACTTATGGTCAAAGAAAGCGAGGGAAGAATTTTAGGGCCTAGCATCTGCTTTTCTCTTTGAATAAATATGTTTACATTTTATTTGCATGAACACATGTGAATTTAAAGCCTGGGGATGAACATTTGGAGCCAGAATAATGACAGAGAAAATACAATTGTAACTTTAAAAAAATATCACATTTGAATAAGAATACCATTTTTTAGTGCAAGTGAAATTGTCAGACTTTTTTTTCTCCAATTATATTTCAATTCCTTGACACTGTTCAGACTTCAAAATGAGGATAATCACCAATTTTTCTTCCATTGAAAAGAAAAAAAAATACTTCAATTACAATTTACGGATATTAAAATTGTGTAGTGTCAGTACAATTTACGGATATTAAATTGTGTAGTGTCAGTATATTTAATTAAATTTTTCTCCCACTTTTCTAGCTTCAAACAAGACTATGCAATTAAAGTGTGTAATCCAGTTTATTGAGATGTTTAACACCTTAAAACATGGTCTGTGCCCTGTGAACCAAATCCTTTATAAGCGTTAAAAGGAACCTCTGAAACCTAGATGATTTTTCCATTTAGAATTAAAGATGTTACCTATTTCACACATGGTCGACTATAAACAACAGATTGATGAAACTTTATGGAGAAGCTAAAGTGGTTTTTGAACATGTGTTGTGGTTGTAAAATTGTGCACAACACGCCTGACACGCTTCAAAATGGCCCCCTTTTACCCATTCTTTCTATGTAAACCCGTGCAGGCAGGATAATACTGTGGGCCTATTCAAGTGCCCATTTCTCAGAGAAAAGCAACTTTCCTTTGTTCTTTCAAATCAAAATCCTTTTCCACCCTCACAGGTGGCTTCTGACCGGCCTAAGGTGCTTCAAACAGCTGAACAAAGCACATATTCAGTGAGTGGAGATGAAACAATTTATATCTGGACAGAAAGAAAGCAAGCAAGCTGCCGGTACGATCAACTGGTGTACTGTGAGATTTCTTTAGTTCTGTTTCAAGTGATAGGCCTTACTGTACAATTTAGTGTGTCATTTTGTATTAACTCCAGCAAAGAGGTTATGTTTTGCCACTGGTTTGTTGATAGCATGTCAGGCAGCAAAATAACCCTAACATTTACTAGGTGTAATGGAATATTTAGTAATTTTCAGAAATGAGCAATGAATGACCTTTACCAATAAGAGATAGTGTCCCAGCCATATCAGACACACTGGGTCATAGAAATCTATGGTTACTTTTAGTAAATTATTACACCTTCTAGTTTATTGCTTTCTAGTTTACATGCCTCCAAAATATTTGTGGGAAAGCAACGCGACAAGAGTGAATAAAAATTGATTTGAAGGTTAGGGGCCACTTCAACAGGAAATGAGAAACGTCCAAAGATAAGAAGAAAATAAATAAAAAAGGGATGTAATATGAGGTTCATTTTTGAAGGCCATTTTTCCCTCTGTTGCAATGGGATCCATGGCAACAGGTAACAGTTTCTTTCCTGTATTCTTCCCAAAGTTTCAAGAGAGTCTGGCTGCAGACCTCACCTCACAAGCCACCTCTCCTTACAGGCCACTCCTCACCTCTCAGGCCGCTCAGCAAACCCGCGTTGTTTAGCAACCACACAACAAACCCACTGTGATTTGTTACTGAAAAGAACTACATAACATTACACGTAACCACAAAGACAGTCTCAGTAACAGTGAAATACAGATCATTACAATATTTAATAACGACGTGCACCGGTCACTGCGCACGGCCGCCTCGAAGTCAATTCGATGCATTTAAGGCCCCCGCAACTGTGTTGCGGCCGGGCCGAGTATGCGAGTATTGACTTTGGGGAGGAAAGGCCGTGCCAAAAACGTCACACTGGAGGATGTTTATATAAGTCCGGTACCACTCATTCATATTTTGTGGAGAAATTGGCCTTCCCAAATAAACTACCATACATTTTAGTTAGTTAGCTTAGCAGTTAGCCTAGCCTCAGAAGTCAACGGCTAACAACACTAGCCGCACACCATCCTTCCCGCAGCCAATCAGAGGCCGTATTTCTGCGCTAACAGTGGAGGTTCCTGTCTGCAGGACAGCAGCTTGAGAGATGAGGTCGAGTGGCCTGTGAGGTGAGGTCTGCAGCCAGACACCTTTCCAAAATTTTGCAAATATGTTTATGCTCTTTTACTTCCAACAGAAACCATAATTAAATATATGAATAAAGCAATGAGCCGTGATTAATCAGCGAGCAAGTAGGTAATATAAAATGCCTATAAAATGTTCAAAGCCAGAAGGCAGAAAAGTTTGTGTTAAAAAACTTTGTGACCACTTACATTTTGACCTTACCTTCTGAGACTGCTTTGTGTTTTCTTTGTGTCATGTTCAAATGGAAAAAATAGATTTTTTTTCAAGGCTTGAAGGTTGCTTAGAAACCACACATACGTTTTTACGAGAGGATTATTTCTCACACGAACATTGAAAGCTTCAAAAACCTAAACTTTGTGGATGTAGCATGTGTAGCAGGGTGTATGTGTGTAAAAACGAAATAATTACGTCCAAGCATGTCCAAATAATAAGTCCAAGCATGTCCCCCTTTGCTCCTAATTAGCTGTCACAATATTGGACATAATAATGCTAAATGTCTGAAAAGTCAGACATGTTTGTTTACTTTAGTCACTCCTAAAAGAGGGTCTTACCGTTCTTCTCGATTCTGCCCCACACACACCCGTCCTCCATGGCGAGGAGTGGGGTTACTGCAGGAACGCTGGCGAACCTGAAAACCGATGCCACAGCTGGTGCTACATGGAGACCAGGATGTCCAGGGAGTCCATGCCCCGTTTCTATGGAGACACAGGGGATAGATGGTGGGTAGTAATCAGAGCTTAATTTGAGGGAAGATGATGCCTAACCTTCTAATTTTGGACATGAATATTTTTGCCTGGAACCCCCACCTTTCCCACCTATTTGACTGGACCCCCTTGCTACATTTCTATATTTTGGGAAAGGCATTTTTTCATAACCAGAAAAAATTACATATAGATAACTGGAGAGAGAGAAAGTACCAAAAGAGCGCATACCTCCGCCAAGGCAGCTATTTCAAACAAAAGCAGGATCCATACCGTGATCACCTCCAAAATTAAATCAATTGTTCCTTGGGTCATTCCTATGGAACAACTGGGTTATCCAAATCTGTTGAGTAAAGTTGGTATTCCATTCTTTGAAAAATTCCTGGATCCAGATGGTAATCCAGATCACTCCCAAAATCTAATAATTGCACACCACAGAAAACCCCATTTGTGTAAACTCTGGCTTGACAAATTAAGCACTGGTAGTAAGAAGAAAAGTAAAATAATTTAGATAAGACAGAATGATATATGATTTATTAAAAGAAACAGTATTAGTAACACTAGAACTACAAATTGACTCACACTGCATATTAGTTTTGCTGAAGAAATTATAAACATAACATGCAGCAAGAGCCGAAAGGTCTTCAACTCAAAACCCAAGTCCAGATGACTGATTTAAACCTTCTTCAACTTTCACCTCAAACCTTGAAAACAAATCATTAAAACTAAAGCATTTTCAAGGATTTTAAGCACCTGAATGAACCCTTTAAAGGACAGATGTGACAATCAGCAAAAAATTTTGAATATATTTTTCTGTTTCCTACTTTACCATGAATGTACCACAGACATTCAAATTAGGACAGCATGCAAACTTTTGTGCAGTTCGAATTTAAGTATTTGCAATCTTCTCTATAATACTTCATTGTCCAAGGTGTACTTTACAATTGCTGGGATAGAGTTCAGTCCCCTACAAAAGGAATGTGTACCTACTACTTACTATAAAACATTTTGTCTTGATCTTAGCAACCTAATCTGTACATAGCTTCGGGCAACAATACAAGCGTTACTTCCTTGACAACAATAGCTTTAAGTCAAACCTTTACTTATGGCACTAATCTTCAGTAATGTATCTGGTAGGGTGCATGTTCCATATGGTGGCCTTTGACCTAATGCTACAGGTGGTCAGTGGTGCTCAGGGTTAAGGTGAAGAGGGGGTTTAAAAATATGGCCACCTGTTCACAGATGAGTAAGAGTAATGTTTGAAGCAGCTTAAAAAAGCATTCATCGCTGTCAACACATTTAATAAGCTACAGCATGCTCAGGTAATACTGTAGATATGGGGAACTACTGTACTCACTGTAACAATGGGATTATTTTGTTTGCTTAAAATTTTGGTATAATGTAAAGCAAAAACTCCACCAACCACAAAAAGCACAGAAATACATAGTGAGATGTTATATTTGATGATACTGTATTGACTAGTTGTATGATGTACTGTGATAATTCTATGTGGGGCTGGAGCACTAGCCAACTGGCCAAATGCTGGCTATTTTGGCTAGTTACTATTTTACTCCTACTAGCCACATTGGGCACTATGATGTTTTCCCACACCTATTGCCTTGTTAGTGTGCACTTTTGGTATAGGCTTGTGATTTTGTTGTAATCAGAGGTGGAAAGTGCAAAGGGAAAAAAAATGTTAAAAGGGTGCACTGTTACCAAATGCAACAGATACAAAAAGTAAGTAAAGTCTGGCTAGTAAAACCATTAATTGGCCAGTAATTCTTGAAAATAACTAGCCACGGTGGCAAGTAAGCTAATATCCAGCCCTGCTTCTATGTGACACCTGCAATTTTGACAGGGTTGTAAGTACACAGCCTACTAGCTTTCCATCCTCCGTACCTTTTTTCCCTGCACTTGTTTTGTCCATTCTTGTTGCACGGATTCTCCATGACGCAGGTAGAGCCACTGGTTCAAAGCCACGTTTATCTTATTATACAACACAGCCCAGAGCCATGGAGTTGTCTGTGTTTCTAGGCATAAAAGCACTCCGTTTCTGTTTAAAGAAGACACACATGGAAGAACAAATCCTCCTATGTTTCCTTCAAAGCCTCATAAAAAGCTGAATATAAGCTGGAGATGGTCAGCTGCACATTGACTTGACTTGAGACAGACTTAAGTGAAACTGATAGCATCTTTTAATGATGGATTGCTTTAGGGAAATCTAAACTTTATGAGCTGCCGACATAAAAAATGATTTGTGGTACAGGTTTTAGGACAAATTACAACAACTGGTGTCATTGTGTGTATTTTACAGGCCTTTTGGGATTCATTTTGTTTACCTTAAGCTATTTAAAACATAGCTGAAGAAAGTTCAAATCAGTCTTCTGGACTTGGGTTTAGAGTTGGATACGTTTTGGCTCTCTTTCTAAGACCCAAGTGAAAAACCTAAGTCCAGATGACTAATTTCTTCAACTTTGATTTGACTACCTGGATGAATGAAATTAACCTTCACAGAAAAAATATTTAAAACATCATTTAAATGTCCAATATCCATCAAAAATGTTCCCTGGGCACTCATTCCCTCTTTTGACCAGTGTGTGAATGACAAAATCAAACTGCAGTATTTTGATAAGAAAACAATAGAGTCAAAAGCACCACTTCATTACTAACTGAATCCTAATGAAAAGTTGTGTTGATAATATACTTATATGTAAACATGTATAGGTTGAACCATATACTGAGCAGTAAATTACAGACAGTCTGGACATGTTTAAGGAAGAAACAGGGCTTACTGGGTCATGGGTTTAATCTTTATCTGGACATGTGGCCTAATAGTCTTTAGCTCGGATCAAAGGCGCACAGCTAAAACTTCAGCTCACAGATCCACTATCAGGCCTGTGTCTGCAGCATGGATAAAACCAAGTACTTTCTCCAGATGTCTGCAGAGATAGCATCTGAAACTGAATGGTTGGAAAACAAGGCCAACAATACAGTTAGAACAATGTACCAAAATAAATACTGTATTAGCAAGTGCAAGATTACATAAAAACCAAAGCCAATTTGTGAAAGAGCCATTTTTGCCGAAATGTCCTTGTGTAAAGAGCCAGAACCAAAGTCTACCACTGGTGAAATTTTGGCTGTTTCCTAAGATAAGACTAATTTTTGCTAGATTGTAAAATTTGGCATGAAGGTTTGATTTAGACCTTATTAAGTCCCTGTAAAATCTGACATTAAGACATTGTTTAAATCAAGACCTGGTTAAATCCTGGTTTGGACGTGGCACAGTCCCAGTTTTGACCAGATTTAGACATGGTTTGGACATAAAGAAGTCCCACTTGTTTAATTTTGGTTTACCTTTACCTTACATAACAAAATACTCAAAGAGCCACAAGAGAGAAGTACTAAAGAGACGCATGTGGCCCTAAAACCATTGGCTGTCTGTGTCTGTACTAAACCATGTGAAACCTCGGTGACCTAAACAGGATGCAGAGTTGAGAAGGAAGAGACTTACAATGAAGGAACATTCAGGATGAAAAGAGAACAACGAAAGCTGTGACACAGGAAGGATCTAGAGGAATGTGAGAGAACAGTGTGAATTCATGTGTGGGACAGAAAACTAAGCATGTAAAGTCAAAACACAAAATGGCTGAATTGTTAGTAATGTACATTTCTTTATCTTAATGGTTGTATGTAAAAAAAACAAAAAAACAAGTTACTTCTCTTAATAGTCAATTTTTGGTTCTGTTTATTAGTGACGCGCCCATACTGGATAGAAAATCAGTAGATCAGTAAATGATGATAATAATATGGCAAATGACTTTATAGTTCACAAATTACAAACATATCTGACGGTCATATGGTCTTAGTTGTATTATATTTGTAGGTATATTATTTCTGATGATATTTTTTAGGAAAAAATGTCTATTCCTTAGTATAACTCCACAAAGCCCAAATATCAGGATTGGTCTCAGAACTGAAAAAGCCGGATCAGTACACCTCTACTGCTGTACTTATTAACAAGCTACAAACACATCTAGTCTTTGTGATTGTGAGTTGAAGGTGACTGTTTAGCCTACGGTGTAATATGCAGATCAGTGGGATATATTTGTCAACTGTGTAACTATACTGGCTATTCACATTGATTATGTTTTAATCAATAACTAAATCTACAGTATATTGAAGTCAGGCCAAGAGAATACATTGGTTGCTATAACAACGATACAGAAGTTTACAGAGAAAATAAAGATAAGATGTGGATCTACACTGTGCCAGTCACTGTGTCTATCTGCTGCCCTTCACAAAAATAAAAAAATCCTTCCTTAGAGAGCAGATAAGCAAGTCTTCAGCCAACAATGACATCATCTTATGTTTTCACAGAAATACTAGTGAAAGACTGACTGGAAAAATCTCATGTCAACAGCAAAGAATATAAATGATAGGAAAGTATTAGATAAAACACAGTTGAAGGGCGTGGGCAGGTGGATTGTGCCATAGATCAGTCAGTGTGGGGGAGGAACAACAAACAACTACTTATGATACAGCACAGCACAGTACAGTTTCAACCTTAGTTTGAAGTAGACCTGGTTCAGCCTAGATTTTGTCCTGGTTTAGACCTACTTAAGACTTGGATTAACTGTGGTTTAGTCCTGGATTAGACCTAGTTTAGTCTGGTTTCGCATAGCTTTTTCAATGGCATATTGAGTTGAAAAAGCTATATGAAACCAGGACTAAACCAAGACTAAAGTAGGTTTAATCCAGGACTAAACCACAGTTAATCCAGGGTTTAAGTAGGTCTAAACCAGGACTAAATCTAGACTGAAACCAGGTCTATTCTAAACCAGGACAAAACCAGGTCGAAACCAGGACTGAAATGGCAAGTCTATACCAGGTCTAAACCATATCTAATCTAGGACTTAAACCAGGATTTATTTAGCATTAAACCAGGTATAAACCAGAACAAAGAAAGTATGTTTTAACATATGGTTTATAAGTATTGTTGGGGGTCTTTATTAGATTTTTGGTATTAAAGGAGGCAGCGGCATTCCTGACTTTGGGAAAGGCCTGGTTAATTCAATGGGAGCATTTCAGTCTAAGCAGGGATTCCACTTGATGCATATTGAATAGATAAAAGTCATGAACCTATGACATAGTAGTGATGGCTCAAGTTAATGCTGTCATTTAATACGGCTGCTGAAAACATAATCTGATTTATTGACTGGGAACTGAGCTTTGTGAAGGAGGCGTGCCACTGAAAGAGCATTCAGATGGGCTAAAGCTTTATGGAAAAAGTCAGGTTCAAGCTCAAATGCACTGCAATAAACATAGTCAGCAGCAGTACTGTCCACTTTTTATAATGTCAGTGGAAGTAATAAATAATATCATGAAAATGCTGATACAACTACCATATCGAGTTTACTGTTTACTGATTGAAATAACATGTTGTCTCTAACTTTTAGGGCTGTGGTAAAGTCATGTCCAGCAGAACAATTAATTGACTAAGGCAGTACTGCAAAATAGATTCAGTTACAAAGAAAAGTATATTGTAAAAACCTACCTAAAGACTACTGGTATAATCTTGCATTAGACCAGCTTTATGAAAAGTGATTGCAACTAGTGATCGACTAATAAAATTCTAGTCAACTAAGACCTCACTGACTGATTAATCTAAGTGACTAAAGACTGTCAGCCCTACTAACTTACAGCCCAACACACCAATTCCAATTTAACAGATGCACCCACACATGACCAGAGTACAGCAACCGTCATACAACATGTTCTCAAATGTACAAGCACGCTGCAATGTGACAGAAAACCACAGCTGTCAACTGGACACTCAGCCAAGACCTCAAATTTTAACAAGTGGCTAACTAACTAATAACATCTATTATAATTGCAGCCTTTTACCAAACAAGCCAGCTGCTGAATAAGCTACAATAGGCCTAAGAGAGCATGTGAAGAGTATTTGCATTGAGGATCAGCTGTCCTTTGAGTGTCTTGTGTGTGCTTTAACTGCTGAGTGGGAGACTTGCCGGACAGTGTGACATTTGCAACAGAAACCCCATTCAACCCACATTATGTGTAACTGCTATGTGTAGAGTTAAAGCCCCATTGACTAGCCCCATCAGTCTTTCCACATATTTCCCCTTTGCTTTATTAAACTTTGCTTCCTGCCTGGTGTCTTAATGAGAATATATGTCAACTGCTGTGAATAAGAAATGTGTGGCCTTCTTTCTGTACAGCTGCTGTCTAGTGACTCCCACAGTCTATCCCTAGGTTCATGGTCAGAGAGATAAGATGAAACACCACCATTTTCAATAGTCCAAAAAGGATCATTTTCTCCACCAACTAACTTTTCTGGTTTATGAGACCAGTGGTGTAATTTCATAACTTTACCCGTTTCAACCACTCCCTGCTGTTCTCAGTTCCTTATTCTTTATTTTATTTACACAAAATCAAACACCAGGTCAAAATCTAAGAAATACTATATGTATGCTTACCAAAACAATTAAAGACCTTCAAAAACTCCTAAATCTATTTAGAGTAAATGAGATATGAGATGAGAACTTTCCCATTCTGATCACTTTTTTTTTTTTGCTACTCGTAGACCTCTACAATTGTAATTCTAGTCTGGACTGGTACAATAATATTCCCAGGTTTTGCACATTCCTGTTTCCTCCAATTAGACAAGTGCTTTAAATGTCTTTGGCACTAACTACTCGGCGGTAAACAAAAATACTCTGACTCTCCCTGCAACCTTTTTTTGCTCTTGAAACAAACCAGTAATTTAATTTTGGAGGCCTGCACATCTCTCCCTAAAAGACAAGTCGCTTCACTCGTAATTACTGCTGGCATGTGGGAAACCACCAAACAGCAGCCATGGAGCCTCCCCATTACAGGTCAGGAGCCATGGATTTAGACACCAGAGTTCACAACCCTCACTGCAGGACTGTATGGACACATTGTGCACCCACTCCTCACATTAACACACACAAACAATGTCAAGGGTGTGTTTTAGTGCCATGCAATTGTGTAGAACATGTCCCAACAGTGAAATGCATACAGACACACACAATCCCTGCAAGAGACAAGTGGACATAAAAGAATGGCTTTAACAGTCTCCTGCAAAAATGTGTTGTGCATGTTTGCTTTGGATACAGTGGGATTTTTGCACACACCTTTTTCCAGTCACTTAAAAGTCAGTGCAGACCTGAGAAGCAACCTAATTTTTGGATTAAAAACGTGATCAAACTCAGTCCAAACCTAATTTTGCTATTTGTGTGCAAGAGGAGACTTAATGCTAATGCATTAAGGTAATTGACTCCTATCTTGTTGTTTACATGGACATACTATAGGCCACTGGTGTCTCTAAGTGTAACATGAACACAGCTATATGATGAATATAGGACAGTAAACAAACCCTCTATTGTTTAGTAAGGACAGATATAGGCTAATCTTGTCAACTGTCAAAACTGGATGAGACTATCTTACTGTCTTTATGAAAACAAACGACCAAAGTACTGACATAAATCAGCATGTTATTGATCAAGTAAACATGTCAATTGTCTTGACACTGGTGACCATGGGGCTGCTTGACACTAGCCAACAAAGATTTCAATACTGAGCAAAAAGACTTATTTTTATAAGCCATTTTAAAAAGTTATTTCTCCTTACAATGTACCCCCTTGTTTTGTTGTGCTTGGTTAAAATAAAATCAACTAAATAAAAACTTAAATAATAAATAATGTATTGATAGACCAAATGCAAAAAGACACAATACATCTTTGGCTAGTAAAAAAAACAACTTAATGTCAAGCCCTGCTGGTGTGCAGTAAGGGAATTCAGTTAAAGTGCAATAAAACAAAACCCTTACTTTAACCACTTAATTTAAGCACGCACTATACACATAAATTAAAAGCGACATTTTGAAATAAGTCTATGTCATTCCTTTACCTTGCTCTCTGTGACTTTTCCAGAAGGCTTCTTGAAGAAAGATGTCCTGGCCGTAAAAAAGTACTCCTCGGAGTCATCCTCCAGACTGCTGTAGCCACTACTCATGGTGCTATTCCACGTCATTTGCGGAGACAATTTCTCGACACAATCCCGACAGCATCAAAAACCCAGGACTGGACAGTGGTTAGATTAAAATAAATTCAGACGAGTCGATCATTTACGCCTGCATATCTGTCTGTCCCAGGTTGAGCCGCGGCGTTTGCACAATACTTGATGATTTCCTCATTCAAATCCCCTCCGACTGTCCCAACTCCAAAGTCTCGGTCGATTCACACCGGCATAACAAAAAGAAACACGTAACAAACTACATAAAACAATAAGTTTATATCTTAATAATACGTCCACGAGCTTAAAATAAGATTAAATTAATAGAAAAGGTGAAAAACTAAATAAAAAAAAGCACACGCTCCGCTGCCCCCCCAGTGCTGGTGAATGTATGGTCTGTATCTTGTGTGTGACAGTCAGCCTACAGTGTGGTCCCGCCCTCCATCAGCTCTTGACCAATCAGCTAATGAACACTTGTTTGATTTCCAAAGGCCTCGTCCAATCAGGTTTAGGGATGCCACCTTTGATCTAGTTGCAATGTTTAATTCATTTCTAGCTTATTGTTTTGATAGTTTTCAGCTGATAATAGGCCTGGGCAATATTTTAAATATGCAAAACCAAGTCTTTTTGAATTATTAATTTGTCACTTTAGCCGTGACCCCCTTATTAAGAGTATCTGTTACCCTGAAACCGCAGTAAAACCCACAAAACCATGAAGTGCGCAACAGAGACGAGAATCAAGTTACCGCCATGGTTTTAAGAGATCAAGGGTCAGGGTTAGCCTAGGGACAAGGTCTACAATTTTATAGACTAAAAAAAAAAAAAAAAATTAAAGCTATACACAAAAGCATGTTTTAAAAGGTTTGTTAGCCTATATGCTGCAGTGATACTAAAATCGATCTAAAGCAAAAGGCTATTCAATATATTACTTTAAATAACGAAATTTGAAGCTTGTGTCTCTCAGTGTTGCGTTAAACCTATCTATTGAGTGATCTTTAGAAAATGCCATTAAAAAACTTCACCACGCCATTTGGGAACCACCGGTTTATTGTGATAGTAAAATTAATAGTGTCACGCATGTCTTCTGAGGGTGGTGCGAATGCCCTTATTTTGTCCCTTCACTTTGCAAATTTATAGTTTACGGTAATTAATAGTTACCAGTGTATGTGTCTATGTCTGTTTTCAGGTGGTACTAAATGGGTTTGGACCTATTACATCCCACCCACTTGAAAAAATGCATCTGTGCTAAATCAAGCCTAACCCACACATTCAGATCTGGCAACATTTGGGCTCTGGGAGATTTTTAGAAAGGCAAGCTCTAATTTAAATCCAGCCACATTTGGGAAAGAACTAAAAATAAATATTACACAACACAGGGAGAGCCAAACCACAGCTTTATCCTTTAAATTTTCTCATGAAGCAGCCTCATAACTAAAAAGCACATAACAAGCTCACCGTACACTTTATATTGAGAACAACAAACATGGCTCAGTATTGAAGGCATGGTTTACAGCGGGCGGTGGTAACCTGCTGGTTGGTCACTTTGGCCTCAAGCCACCGTCTAGTTACACATTGCTTAAATTCCAGTGAGGGCAGCTCTAAGCTAATATGCAACTAACTTCTGAAATGGTACACAGGGTTTTGTACAAGTAAAAAAGAGATTAGTGTAAAACTTTAAGTAATCAATTTGTGGACAAAAGAGTGCATGATGGGTGATCGAGACATAACATAAAGCTACTAAACATCAAAACAAAGCCCCATATTTTAACATTATATTACTTTTTAAGATAACTGTACAACTTTAATGTGTTTTTGTCTTGCTAAACAGTAACTCCAGTATGACCCTGTATGAGTGCAGCTCTGTTTAAAAGCAGCATGAGAGGGATGTTTGTATTTAAAGTGTTTCTAAATTTAGCTTAAGTGTGCGGTCTAAGTGATGCAAAGGCAAACACTGGGCTGAGGTTAGAGTCTTAAAGGCTAACTAAAGGTTAACAGGTCAAAAGCTGAGAATGTGTAATATTTATTAAGCCAAGATTTCTTTCCCTTTTGGGCCCCTATGACCTCACTCATGAAAGATGCAGTGACACAGTGTAGGTATCAATGTGTGCGCTCGCGAGGAGGGGGCCCGAAACAAGAGACTGGATTGAAGTGCGTTTGCAGGTGTGTGTGTGTATGGTGTGTGTGTGCATGTAGGCTTCTTGTTCAACCATCAAGGCCTGTCTAAAGTCTCTAATTTAGAAAGCACAAACAGAGGAGACAGTGGGGAGTGGATATTTAACTACATGGTGCACCGCTGTTAATGATGAGAACCTGGAGTGAGTGTGAAATGGGATAAGTGGTCTAATGCAATTATTCTAAAATTAAAACTGGCCACAGAGCAATCAACATAGTAAGTGATTATTCTTATTCGCTTCATTTCTTCAAGAATGCTGTATAGTCAGAATTTAAAGGTCTACAGATGAAACAGCACTTTTAAGAAATACTTTTTTGCGTGTTTGCTTTGGATACAGTGAGCTTTTTTGCACACAAATTTTATCAGTCAGTTGGATTTTTATGAGTTAAATCAGCTAAATCAAATCCTCAGTCCAAACCTAATTTTGTCAGTCTGCATGTAAGGAGAAATCTAGGCTGTGATGTGTAAGTAGGGATGGGTGAT
>JAVQKG010373554.1:0-11542 GCA_036025885.1 Hypseleotris bucephala | reverse complement strand
TTGAAAAGCACTATTTAAGTGTTAAGTATTGTTATTATTTAATTTTTTAATTTGTATAGGTAGTTTTATCACTTTGTAATTAGGTATAATCCGTGATTCTTCATCAAGATTTCACGCTTTAAATTTCAAGCTCTAAGAATTGATGAAGATTGTGATTTTGTTTGCCATCATTTTCAAGGTTTTAGTTTTACAATTTAAGAAGCGTGAGAATGTTTTGTAAAGATTTTATATCACCCTTGCATCAGCTTGTCTCGTTTTGTGATTGAACAGCTTGATGATGAAGTTGCCGTGTCTTTGTGCTTGAATCTCAGATGAGGAGGAGGAGGCGGCTGATGAAGAGGATTCCGACGCGTTGCAGCTGGGTGCTCTGAGCTCTGTCCCGGGTAAAACAGGGCAGCTCCAGAACCCAGACAGGTCGCCCCGGGAGGATGCCCAGAACAAGGGTGAGTGAGCGGGATTGGATTAGCCACGGAGAAGCCTTATCACAGCTGTCAGTGTGGAAATAGAGAGAGTGAAGCTGGGGGTCACGACCAACACTACATCAGAGAGCGCTGTCCCCGGGGACGTAGAGGAAGACAAATGTACTTAGGGCTAATAGCGGAGCTGGGGCGGAGCGTAGACAGGAGGGTAAGTGAGGCCGAGGCTCCACCGGGACAGAGCTGTACCTGGGACAACCAAACAAACACCTGCTGACACAGAGATTTAGTTGAGACTGCATGTCAGTATTGAACATTTAATATCAGGGTTTGTACTTTTGAAGATAAAATGCAAGCACTTTTCCAGGACTTTCAAGGTGTATTTTCAGTAGGTATGGGAAAATAAACAATAATATTATTGTTTATTGCAATAAAAACACAGACAATTAATTAATCATGGCTATTTTTTATTACTGTGATAATTGCTCATCGCAATAATCGCAGTAACCTGTATTATAATTTTGTACACACTTTGGAGGTACATAGACTTTGCTACACCATTAACAATATTTAACCCTAAATGATTAGTTACATGTATTTTAAATTGGGGATGCTTCTGGTGAAAGAGTTAGGTTTTCTTCGTTGTGGTATTTCAAACTTCACCTCCACGAGTTTTTGGACCCAAAAACTCATGCCACAACATGGACAAACTGGATATGCAAATATGTTGGACAAGCCATAGAAGTAGTGAAAGGTTGTTGTTAGAGCTTGTTGCAGAAGCAGAAGATTTGCTGTGCAACCAAAAAACAGGGGAAAAAAGAACAACAAAAAAACACCCAATGCCTAAGGACTTTTAAAAGCCTGTGTTCACTGAAATATATTTGTAGAGCTAAGACAAAAGGCATCACAAAGCTTCAGACAGCTTGGGGAGGCAAAAAGTATTGAATATAGTTGAGAAAGTATAATAGTGGCAAGCCATTGGAGGCAATAAGATGCCCCACCAAATACTGTTTATATAATGAAAATGTGTAAAGAATAAGGTTTTCATTAGGATTCCACAATATATTGCAAACTTATCGCTATCGCATTATCTCACAATGATAAAATGGTCTTAAATCTGACACTGTTTAAATCATTTTTCCATTGTAGCTGGGAAAAAAATATGTTGAAAGTCTACTATAATCAATTTCTTTATATTTGCCCTAATCACCATACAACATAGTTATATCATTTTGCATGTTTTTCCATATTGTGCAGCCCTTATTTTGATTGTTTGTGATCTAACTCTGCTCAGATCTACACAGTGATAGAGAGCGGAGTGAGTGGCAGTTTGTTATTGCTGATTCTGACCTGTAGCACTTTGTAATATGTAAAATAGTCACATCTCAAGTCTCATTTATTCTACCCTTAGTCACATACAGCTGTTCTTGTTCACAGCCAACGACCTGAAGTGTGAAGTGTGTGGCGCTCAGTTCGAGACCAGACGCGGACTCTCCAGCCACGCCCGCTCACACTTACGCCAGCTGGGCATCAGGGGCTCCGAAAGCAGTGGGGCCCCCATCAACTTCCTGTACCAAATCGCCAAGGAGCGCAATCTAGACAGCCAAAGGACCTCTACTCCCCCTGCTGGTCAGAAAGATGAAGCGCTAAAAGTCATGGAGGTAGACAAGAAGCTCATCCCACCCTCGCTACTGGCTAAAGTTGCCAAAGCGGTGCCACATGTGTCGTCCCGCTGCACCACGCCCTCGTCCGGTGCCTCGCCTGCCCCGGCTCACTCCAGCTCACCTTCTTCAGTGGTGAGGAAAGCCCCCATCTCCTCCCTGCTGCCAGTGTCTTCCCCCCTGCGGTCCCTGGAGCACAAGGCCGGGGGAATCAAAACCCTAAACTCAAATCTGAACGCAGTCCCGACAAGCAAACCTCTGTGGGCCCCCCAGGAGAACGATGCTCCGCTTAATCTTAGTAAGTGAAAACCGGTCTCCTACTACTGTAAATCCAGTGAACTCTAGGAATACTGTTTTAGATATTATGCTGTAAAGTCTGCCATTACTGGTTAGCACTACATGGTTGCTTGAACACGTCTATTTTTATATTGTCACAAGGAATGCAAAATGAATATTCTTGGCCACTACCAATACCAATATTTCATTGACCAATATAACCGAGATTAGCCTGGCCTGCCACGACTATCTTTTTTCCTATTCTATACAAACATGTTAGTCTGGTCTCTGGTCATTGATTTCGTTCAATTTTAAGGCCGGGGTTTACCAATGTATAGTGAAGCGATCAGAAACCCTAGACATTTGTTGTCAACAAGAAAGTCACGTTAGAAAAGTGTATGTATGGTAAACGGCTCGCGATTGGTCCATTTGCAAAATCTCAGAGAAATGAATCACTATGAGCAAGACCATCTACTTTAAAAACAAAAAATGTAGGCCCAGCTGGTAAACCAAGCTAGGCCAATATCAATGTGAATGCTTATATTTTCCAGACATGATTTGGCAGGCTATGTTTTGTAGAAATAACGGCTTTAGATTTTTTCAATAAATAAATATAAATACCAATAAATATACCTACCAATAAATATGGTGAAAAAAGTAGGGAAAATAATAAAGACTTGTAAAGTAGACTAAAATTGTGATCAAATTTAAATTGTGATCTTAAAAAAACAGTGTTATTATATTTTTACCATATCGCCTACCCCTTGTATCAATAGAGTTTTGACCAATGCCTAACTATTTATTTTTCCTTGGCACAGCTCTGGAGGTGGACCCTAACAAAGACATTGTGTGCCAGCTGTGTGGAGCCTGGTTCGAGACACGCAAAGGCCTGTCCAGTCACGCTCGAGCCCACCTGCGACATTTCGGAGTGGAGTACTCCGAATCTAAGGGCTCTCCCATAGACCTCCTGAACCAGCTGATACAGAGCGATGACTTCAAGCACAAAGCCAATACACTGCAGCTGGACGGTCCCACGGACACACAGGGCCTAAGCAGTGCTCTCTCTTCTCCAAAGCAGCCTCTGTTGAACCTGCCCTCGTCTTCTTCACCTCTGCTGTACAAGGTGACCACCTCCTCGGGCGCGGCCACCTCCAAATCTACCTCTGCCTCCCCGTTACTGGGCCCGCCCGCCAAGCGTCTCAAGCCCTCTTCCATGCAGGTCTTCCGCCTCAGCAGTGGGGAGCTCATGGCACTTCCACACAGTGAGAACTAATTTTTCCTTTTTTTTTTGTTCTGAATGACCCTGTTCTATGATGTAAAGTAGGTAATCTGTCATTATTTTAAATTATTTTACTTGGTCCCCTGACCTCTACAGCAGAGGTCTCCTACCAGTAGCTTCTAACCACTTTCCAAGTAGCTCCAAAAATTTTTATGAAAATTACATGTGCAGGATTAGATTGATGTTTTAATGTAGTATTGAGCTGTGGTCACTAATAAGCTATAGGTATATGTTGAGAGAAAACGTAAGTTATTTTCTTTATGTTAAAATGAACTAAGCATCAGTGAATGTTACAAAAAAAATAAGTAGCTCTCCGCCATTTTCGTTAAGTAAAAGTAGCTCTCAAGGGCGAAAAGGTTGGAGACGCCTGCTTTACAGTAACATCAGTTCATGGGTTACAACTTTGCTCAGTAGAAGTCTTTTTTTCTTTAAACCTGCCCCTGGCATTTACAGACTGCAGCCAACCTACTTTACGTCATAGTAGTCTTTTTTTTTTTTTTTTTTTTTTTTACCTCCATCAATGTTTGCTTTAGCGTTTGTTTGTCTGCATTATTAGATACCCTAAACATCCCAAACTGATGATCTGTGCCTTCTGTTGTAGGTGAACCTCCAAAGGAAATCGGCTGTGAGTTCTGTGGGGAGTACTTTGAGAACCGCAAAGGCCTGTCCAGTCACGCCCGCTCCCACCTGCGGCAGATGGGCATCACTCAGTGGTCCGTCAACGGCTCGCCCATAGACACCTTACGGGAGATCATTGCCCGCCGTGGTCTGCCCTGCGCCCTGCCTCTAAAACCACTGAAGACTCCTCCTTCATCCTCCCCGGCTCCGCCCCCTCGCTCCCCTCGCTCCCCCCTCTCCACCTCGTCCTCGCCCCCCTCTGCCCTGCTCAGCCGCCTGCCCTTTGCCTTCGCCCGGCGCCCCAGTCCTCCTCAAATGGTGGTGTCTAAGTTAAACTCGTCGGCTCACTCCTCTCTGACGGGACTCATCCTGAAGCCCAAAGCAGAGCCGGTGCAGCTGGAGGTGACCAGTCCAGGGACAGTGGTGCGGACTGGGACATATTCAACTGGAGGACTCAGCCCCACGTGGACCTCCTCTGAGAGTGTGCACCCGCTCAACCTCGGTAAGTGTAAGTTCACAATACAGTCAAGTAGAAATGTAAATGGAATTATAATATGAAGTTAAAATGATGGGAAAAGATTGTTGAATCGTGATACAGTGCATTCATCGAAAATTTACTGTAACAATGCCCGTGTGCCTATTCATAAAAAAGAAAAACAAATAGTATTACTGTAAGTAATATAATGAACACTGGATTGGATGTACATTGAATTGAATTATTTAAATAAAACGCATGGTTGGTTTCCAAAATCCAAAACACTGTGTATCCCACAGCCATACTGAATAGTACAGTGCTTCAAGGTGTAGTCTGTAAGTTTTCTGAAATAATAAAAAAAAAAGGTTAGATATTAAATAAAATCCTTCATCTAATACTGTTTTATGATGTACAGTAACTTTAGTCTCTCCCCCTGGCCTCTACACCAATAGCAGATTAGACTTTGCGGGATACCACTTTGACCAAAGGTAGTCCATTTTTTCATCTTAGTCCCTCCCTCCCTTGGCCTCTACAGACTCTAGACCACCAGCGTAACCTCATAGAACAGTTTATGTTCTTTCATACTGCAGAACTCTTACATGACAAAAGTGAGATGACTACATTTTCTGTTTGGTATTAGTCAGCGGTCACCATTATTTAAGCTGCTTTGTACAACAGCAGCAGGATTAGGTATTACACAATGTACAGAGTAGCTGCATAATCTGTACTGCGCTTGCACTATATGAATGTAATTTTAGTACATGAAAAATTCAAACATATTGAGATGTAGAAGTTTAAGGCCAGGAGTCACATGAATACGCTGAGCAAGATGAAAGCTCACCCCACCTGCCACTTAATTATTCAATATGTATCTTTTTAATTGTATATTATCCCCAAAAGAGTTTTGACTTCTTTGAGCGTACTTTTTTCTCATATAAAAATTTCAACGTCAAAATTCTTTAAACAATAAATTTTCATGGTCATTAGGAACACGCTAACTTCTAGTGCTAATGTGGAGAGATTCCCGTCCCTGACAAATATCCTAAATAGAAAATAAATATTGAGAAAGTTTTTGCTCAAAGTCACTAAAATGTGTGATACACTGACAGAAGTGGCAATGGACATTCCACAATTAAAGAAAAGTTTATTCACTTATAATTATGGTGTTAATTTGTCTGTATTTCCTCAGCTATGGCCCATGAGGTGGAGCCGACCCGGGACATCCGCTGTGAGTTTTGTGGGGAGTACTTTGAGAACCGCAAAGGCCTGTCCAGTCACGCCCGCTCCCACCTGCGACAGATGGGCATCACTCAGTGGTCAGTCAACGGCTCGCCCATAGACACCTTACGGGAAGTCATGCGCAAGAGAGGGATGGGTTCTGCTTCCTCCTTAGAGCCTGTAGTGAAGAATGAAGTCAGTAGTCCGTCCTGGGATAGTCCACGGGGCACCACTCTAGAAGGGGTCTCCACATTTCAGTCATCCAGTCTTCGAAAGTCCCCCCTAAGTCTGCTGCAGTCCGGGTTGAGGATCCATAAAATAGGAGGGCTCAGCTCCATGGCCACATCCGCCGTTGTCTCATCCGGAGGCAGGTTTTTCCGGATGTCACCGCTGGGAAAGAGGCCGCTATCCGAGGAGGGGGCGTCAATGGACATAGCCCACTCACCACCCAGTCATCTCAAGACATACTCACCCCTGCCACACGATCTGTCATTCAAAAACAAGTCACCACCGGTCAAACACAGGCGTAAGTATTATTAGAATCAATCTAGGCAACGCACGCAATTTTTGGCGGGATCTGTATGTCCTCCTTGTGTTACTTCCACTGTCCAAAGACATGCATGTGTGATTCTAAAGTGATTCTAAATTCCATCTTGTAAACGAACGTGAGAGTGAATGGTTGTCTATGTATGATTCTTTGTTAGCCCTGCGACTAACTGGCCACTGTTGAGGGTGTAATACCTAAGGCCCATAGTTGCTGAGATAGGCTTATTTCACCTACAACTTAAATCAAATAAACAGAAGATGATTATGAATATTTTACATTAACTTGAGATTAACTAGAGATACTGATAGATACTTTTCAGTTACTAACGCTTGCTGGAATTTTTAATTTGCACATCACAAACATGAAAGATTTGACTGAAATGAAAATCTGAGTTGTTAATACAAATTCCCTGGTGTCTCCTAGTAACTAATTCTGTGTAAATATGACTTTAATGAATATTTTTCAGTTGTTTACTTCTTCTACCAACTTCTTTCTAAACTTGTCTCTTTTCCTCCTCGATAGCTGACCCCAGTTGTGAGTTGTGTGGATTTTACTTTGAGAACCGTAAGGCTCTGGCCAGTCACGCCCGAGCTCACCTCCGTCAGTTTGGGGTGACGGAGTGGTCGGTAAACGGGTCCCCCATCGAGACGCTCAGTGCCTGGATTCGGAGCAGGCCTCAGAAGGTGTTGGACATGCACCGCAGTTACATGCAGGGAAGCCGCTCCCCACTCAAGAAGGTAAGAGCTTGGTTAGCAAGAGTTCGTATGTGTTTACAGGACTGTATACTTCTGTAATTTTTAGCTTTGTACTGCAATACGGTCATAAAGAACATTGTTTTCTGTAACAATTCCAGTGTTCATATTAATAAAAAAGGAATATAAATAGTATATGTTTGTATTAATATATTATGATAACCTTTGAACTGCAGGTACATTGAGTTTGTAAGGTTTTACAAAAACTCTGATAGCAGAAATTTTTCAAAGAATGACTTAGCAACTTTACTCGAAACCTACAGCTGAATTACACAAGAAACAATTAATCAGTAGATTTTGGGAGTGATGTATTCACAGTCTAGATCCAGGATTTTTTTCTTAACAGCTGTGTTGGCGGAGGCCTGCGCTCTGAGTTTTAAGTAAAGTCACTAACAGACAAACGCTACTGAAAACATTACCTCGTTGGTGGAGGTAATTAAAGCTTGCGGCGGCACAGTAGCGAGTTTTTACTTCAGCAAGAAAGTCCAGAGTTCCAGACTGGACTGGGCCTTTCTATGTGTTCTCCCTGTGGTTGGTTGGGTTTTTTCTGGGCACTTTGACTTTGAAAAAAAGTGCCCATCAACTGGATACTACTAAGTAGTCACATACTTCCCATTAAGAACATTTTTCTCACACTTGTAATAGAAGTAGTGCCTGGTATGTTAGGAGTCTTGAGCTGCCATGAATTTGATGTGCACATTGAAGGACATGGCTTAGTGGTATGTCATTGATAGATATTACCCTGCACATTCCTTCAACAGTTTGTCTTTTGTTAAGCTCAGTGTATTTTCCGGCGTCTTCCTTGTCACCTGTGAGTGAACATTTGCCCTGTAGGCTGTACATGATACTAACCTGCTGTGATATAAAGAGACATCTTGCTCACAGATCTGAGCGGGCCCCGGCTGGTTGCTCGACAGACATTGGCGTCTTGGAGAGCTTCAGACGTGTTGTCTAACAGCTTTGAGCCTTACTGTAGATCCTATGTCTTTACAGCCAGTGAAAATCAGTGCGGGGACGGATGCCAGAACAACTCGGCTATTGACTTGATAGTTGCCATAGTAACCGGGGTGCCTGGCAGCTTATGTTTCATCTTCAGATAAATTATGGCGTGCTGTTGATAGAAGAAAATGTCTGTTTTTTTCCTCCCCTCCTGAATTAGTGTCTGGTGCATTTGCGTCACTCTTAACACCTTTTCTCTGAGCTGCGGTGTGACACACATACAGAGCAGATTGCATTTCCAGTGTCCTTGTCATTCATGTTGTAAGGATTTGTACATACCAGAAAACACCATGAAAAACCAGTCTACCTGACCAAATTTAACTCTGCATCTGGGAGTACTTACAACAAGAGATTGCATTTAATTAAAAATGCCAAGTTTTCATAATTAATGATCATTCTAAATATGCACATGGAACTGCAGAAAGATTGATAATTAAAAACATCTGCCATTAAGTAAGGTACATATTAGACATGACTGATCCGGCTTTTTCAGTTCCAATACAGATCCTGATATTTGGGCCGATACTAATGCAAAAACTAAAGGCACAGACACAAAAGGCACAAGAATTAATCTAAAATACACTAAGAGCAGATGACCCTCAAAATGTATAACTTCTCATTTGTGAGTTACAGTCTAAAATTAACTAACAGTTAGACAGTTCATTTACCATGGCTGTTTTTATTAATGTGATAAACGTTCATTACAGTAATTATTTGCAACACAATGCTCCATAGACTTTACTGTGAACAGAAAATGTATTATAGTGTATTAGTTCAGGTGATTAGTCAGCCTACAATAAAATATACTATTTAAATTCTAAACCAGCATTTTAAGGACATTTAAAAATATATATATATATTGTGAGTAATAGTGTGTAATTGCAGTTATTATGAACAAAAAAAAATCTGTATCCTCCCATTCCTAGTGCTGATCTCTTTTATTTTCCCCAGAAGTGCAGGTCTCCCCTCTCTGTGTCAGCGGATCCTCATCTGGTCCTCCCCGTCCCGTCACAGAAGGCGTCTTCCTCTTCCTCTTCCTCTAACTGGTCTTCATCCCTGACCGTCAGCCTGCCTCGGCCTGTCAACCATGAGGTGGTCCCCTGCTCTTCCAAAACCTCGGAGGATGAGTTCACTCCCAGCCTGGACACCACCCCAACCAGACCTGTCCACCCCAGCCCCTCACGGCTCTCTGGCAGCCTCCCACTACAAGCACAGGTGGCACGCAGCGAGCTCAATGTCCGCCTGCCCAGAGGTATGTCAGCCTGCAGCATATGGTCCTCTAAACCAGGTACAGCCAAGTTTCTCATAATACTTTTTTTTACATTTTTCGTTGCCTTTTTTGGCTTTATTTGATAGGACTGTATGTAGACAGGAAATGAGGGAGAAGAGCAGAGAATGACATTTGGCAAATTGCCAAATTCAAACTCATGACACTGGGGCTAGTAGTGTAAGCTCTGCATATGGGCCGCTTTCTGTACCGACTGAGCTAAACCGCGGCCTCAGCCAAGTTTCCAGGGGTTCTAACAATAAGTATTTAATATGGTATAACGTCCAAACGTGTATTTTATAAAATACAGACACTAAAGTCAATAATTGGTTCTAATTTGTCTTTTGTTGTGTTCAGCTGTAAGGATGTCAAGGCTTTGTTTATATCCCAGAAGAGGTTTTTGAAACCTTCATAAACCAGTGCAAATCGTTCATGTTTTGAAGACACAGATTTCTAATCAGAGCATTTGTTATCGAGTCCAAGTGGGAGCTCCACTAGATAAATATTGTATGTTGCAAAACGTAATATGATCATCTAAATGTATTAACAACAGACTGTGAAATATGCATAAAAGCATAATATGTAGCTAAGTAGGTAGGGTAAGCGGTTTTTGGTTTGAGGATCTGAATTTGTTTATTCCTAAAAAAACAGCTCTATATATGTTTGCACATGTTTGTAGTCAGACATTTCCTCCCTTCTTTTAAGGTTTTGAGCGCCGACCCCTGAAGCACCCGTCCTGTCCTGATGGAGCCGAGCGGGACAGCAGCTCCCCCCGGCCCCTCCGCACAGGCACTGTCCCAGCCCTGGTGCCCAAGCCCCCCTCCTACCCCCTGGTCAAACTGGAGGGCAACTTCTACACCCTCAAGTGCCGGTGAGTCTTTCTGTGCAGTTAATGAAGTGTGACGGGGAAAAAGCCAAGGCGTTTTGTATTTTCAGCAACGTGAATGAGATTTGTTTCACTGCAGCAAAAAGCGACTGCTCCCCTGGGCCGCACCTGCTCTGAATGGATCAGCACTTTATTTCTTTTTCGTGAGACTGCTGGTTCGGCTTAAATGCGCAATTTGCAACTTTGAGAACAAAATGACATTTAACTACCAATGTGTAAATGGTGCATAAATTAAAGTGAAAAGAGGCTGGCTGTGATTTTTCTCTGGCTGCTTTAAAAGTACAGTAGATTGAAATAGATTACAGCGGGCCCAGGGTCACATTCCTTCAGCTATACTAGCCTCTTAGTTGAGTTCTTTAGTGAAAGTAGGTCTTTACTGTGTTTCTGAGTATAGTGAATGTGTTGTTCTGTCAAAAAGTTGCATTACCTGATTTTGTGCAGGAGAAAAACATGTTTGAATGATGCACACCCCTTTCCCCATCCTCTCTTTCTCAACCCTCTGTCAAGGCCTTACACAAACCAGGAAGTATCAGAATAATGTGCAGCAGTCTGAAGTTGACTTTTTTCTTTCTTTAAACTAAAAAAATAAAATTAGCTGTGAATAATTTTGCATGACATAATCTCCTCATTTAACCAATCTGAGAGCTATTGTCCTGTGGAAGCAAATGGTTAAAAATAAGTGTCCCTGCCTTTAATACAGCCCACAGAGGGTCTCAAAGTCAAGTTACTTTCTCGGATGACCTCTGGTTTGCTGCACTATTGACTGTGTAATTATATTTGCTCAATACAAAATAAAAAGATCAAGTACTGCAGCTTTAAAAGTTATTCAAAATCTTACTTAATACCATGTTTTTATTCTGACTTTTCATTATCCACATAACACTACCTTGGCGGGACAGTTAGCTACCCTCTATTCTTGTTGGGCATAAACCTTTCTAGTACTTTTTTATTATTTGACCTTTATTTAACCAGGAAATTTCCCCTGAGATTTCAGAATCCCTTTTACAGGGGAGTCCTGGGCCCACTGGGAATCCTAAAGTGTGTGGGAAGTGGGAACATATTGTACATGTTATTAGTGGTAGGGGAAACCGGAGTGTCCGGAGGAGCCTGGAGGAAAGCGGAATGCCTGGAGGAAATCTATGCAGACA
>JAVQKG010373549.1:0-10062 GCA_036025885.1 Hypseleotris bucephala | reverse complement strand
ATTATTATTATTATTATTATTATTATGATCATCATTGTTATATTGTTAACATGTCTGAATAATTTATTACAATGTTATGTATTGATTGTGTTGCGTTGATAGCAGTGATCTGTGTATGCACCTCTCTTGTGTTCTCCTCTATAGCCCACTACAGTAAACGTCCCACTCACAGAAGCAGGTGATCGATAATGGTCGTGGTTTGGGACAGTGGGGGCAGGTCACGTGACACAGATTCCATAAGAGCGGCAGCAGGACCTTGACTCTAAAAGGACTGTTGAGTTTCAAGACAGTGAGAAGTTCAGGTTTCATACTAAAATTAAGTGGCCACAGTTAATGAAACCGGAAAATGACAGTTGGTTGTTGGATGTCTGTAAGTGAAAAGTGGCTACAAAGAATTTTACAGTGGCAAATATTCTCCAAAAGTTACAATTTATTTATTTTTTTGTCAATGACCACTGGAAAGATAGTTTAGACAGTATTTTTAAATACAGATATAAATGCAAGAATTGTATTCGACTTTTATGATTCAGTTAATAAAGTTATGATGAGAGGTACAAGCAACAAGTTTTTAATTAGAGGAGAATTTTTAAATACTACACTCCAAAGTCAAAACTATAAATGTTAAAAAATGATATGAACAAAAAAAATGGTTATAGGGGCACCAAATGTGTAACTAGCCAAAACAGAAATCTACTGTGGCTTTGGGTATCTTGAAAAGCGCTTTTTAAGTATTATTATTATTTTTATTTGCAAATTAATCTATACCTATGCCTTATGTTCTTTTTTATTTTTATTTCAGCACAGTCACCCTAATATTGGGCCCATCCCACCTGTCTTGGTAAGTGATAAAGCTCTTCATCTCATTCAAAAGCTTTGTGAGGAAGTGACGGCCTAGTGCTTGTACTTAATGATTTCCACAGGATCGGCCGAGCTTGACAGACGCCAGAGAATCAGACCTTATAATACTACACAATATACATACACATGCACACACACACACACACACTAACCAATACTATTTCTATGTGAGGGGCACTTGGTCCAGGCCGTCTGAGTCTCTGCTGTGTTTGTATAAGCTAGATTTTCACAACTGGAAAGTAATAGCCTGAACAGAATGGAGGGGTATCATGTGTAAGCAGGTAACCGGCAGCTATTAAAATCACACACACTCTCGGGGCTGGATGTTTCACTCTCACTCTTTAGTAGACGCAAGAAAAAGGAAAATTATAGACAGAAATGAAATGAGTTTTTAGTGAGTTTTTAAGAATTACAGTTGGACATGTCTTTGTTACTTTTTGATTGCATTCACACCTCTTTGCTTTCTGAACTGCTGTGGGATGCCTATAATTAAACTAACGTCATCTTATTTTAAATGTTGATTTCCAATGAGTTTTTCAAGGTGATTATCACTAATGTCAGGACTTGAGGGCCAGCACAAAACCTTATTTAAACCTCTTAAACTGATTGATATTTGGAATGCAATTTTCTTTATAGTCTACATGGCTCAGTCACTTTTTTAATTTTTAACTTAATTCATTTTTGTCATAATTATTCTTAAATTCTGACTGGACATTGGAAAGTAGATTACATATATAAACATAAGAAGAAATACTAAGGTCTTGACTTTTGTGACCTTAGTGCTGGCGCCAGTCTGTCAAAAACTTTAACAGTGGCAGCACATACCAGGCATAGGAGCAGGCATTGATAATGGTGATGATTTATTGCTCCAACAGTCCATAAACCTACATTACAATAAGCTCCATTTTTATTATAAGAATGATATCGAAGCTATTCAGGAAATGTGTTCTTTTTTAAAGCCAAAATATACTTTTGAACAGCCCTGTGTAGTAAAACAGACGTGGGACTAACAGATGTTCATACAATATTAGGCAGACACTTGCCAACATAAATCCCGGGTCTCTCTTCTCCGCAGACTGACGGACAGGTGAGTGGAGTCGTTCCCAGGCCGGTCTCTCCAGGTAGTGTGAGAGCTGAGACCCCCACTGCGGCCCCCGCCTCTCCTCAAAGGGCGTGTGCGACCCTGTGATGACATATGACCTCTTCAATGGCCCTCCCGAGCTGCATCTGTCAGTCCACACAATCTCTCTCCCATTTTCATCTCACGAGGGTAAGCCCCAAATTACAGGAAAGGGACATTGGAAGCTTCCTTGTACTATCAGGTCAAATCAGTTTAGACGCTTTTTTTGGATACAGTATAAAAGTGGTTCTCACAATGTGGTAGGGGTAACAATGGTGGTACATTTAGATTTAGTTTAGTTCTGGTTTAGTCCTGGTTTAGTCTTAATGTATTGCATTAATGTATTAATTCTGAATTTGTTCTAGTTTAGACGTATTTCGCCCTACAGTATATCAGTCCTGATTTTGATCTATTTTAGTCAAGGTCTATCAGTGATTGTTTAGTCCTCAAAAATGTCACCTGAAATAGAGAATATTTTCAGTGATGGGATTTGGTGTAATATGTTTGAAACCCTCTGTACTACAAGATTAGTTAATAATAAATTGGTGTCAAAAGTAGTTTTTTTATGCACATGACTATCGTTTTCAATTTACTAAAGAAATACACCCTTTTAACCATCCGTTTTGCTACAGCAGCCTGGGAGTGACATGTATTCCCCTGGCTATCTATAATGCTCTAATTACCTTCTAAAAGCCCCTCCATAGGCGTCTTTGTGGACTACAGGTTGACATATAACTGGCCTTTAGGCTGCTCTCTGCTATTTTTCCCAATCTCCACTATCCAGCCTAAAGGGCCTGTCCCATGATGGAGGGGTAACAGCAGCGCCCCATCTGCCTGGGACAGGCCCAGCACAGACGGAAGCCATTGAGGTGGAACATCCAGGAGAGAGGGCCCTGACAAGATAAAGATATCAGAAGCAGACAAGGGCAAAGGAATATATTGATGGAGAGGCCCGCTGACACCAGATACCTGCTATTTAAAACAGTGGTTTCGCTTGCACACGGATTTGCTGCAGTGCCATAACCTAACTGTCTCCCTCCTTTCTTCATATCTTCATCCTCTGCATCTTAACCTGCTTTTACACAATGTCAAGCATGCAAATACAGTCACCCCAATAACTGCTAATACCACCGACTATGGCTCCATCTTTGTGCCCTAATGAAATCGGAATATGTGTTATGGAGTACCAAAGTGGATCATATTAAAACAGCCTTGATTCATAGTTAACCATTAGTGCTGCTCTAGTCTTTCACTGCGACAGGGGGCCCCAGGTCTGGACGAGGGCCAATGCCCCTTTTGAGAATGGAGGCTAGTGGGACCCCCTGTCTTCCCATTGGCTTTGCATTGTGTGTGTGTGTGTGAGAGTGTGTGTGTATATGTGTGTGTGTGTGTGTATTGAGCCAAGTGACAGTGAGTCTTGGGCAACAGCTGAAAGATGCCTTTAGGGAGGGGTCATGCTCAGAGCTCTGTCCAAATCACTCAAAAACGGAAACAGCGAAACAAAAATGTCAGTGTAACATTTGTTCAGTTTTGGATCTGATTTCAAAGTTTTGGAATACTTTAAAAACAATGATTATATTTTTGTCATTTTTTTAAATATTCAAAAAGTAGCTGCAAGTTTTATTAAAGCGTCTTTTCTGTTTTATTCAGTTTTTATTTTTATTTTGTATTGTGTAAAAAGCCAACAATAACTAAATTAAAATGGTCAGATATTTACACAGATATATACAAAAACATAATATGACACCAGCTACTAATAACATTTTTAAAGAAGTAATCAAATCAGCAAAAACCCTCTTGCCTTGGGACAATGTTAGATTAAGTTTTTTATTAATGACTTCTTCTCTTCTTACCAGACAGTCTAGTGCATTAACTGTCTCCATCCTTCTACAGTAGGTTTCATAGCCTTTTCTCGCCTTGACCCTCTCACTCTCCCCAGTGTCTGACTCCGCCCACGTCCCACCACAGCCCATTATAGTATAGCTCCCTCGGTCCCCCTGTCCCATCACCACCAGCCACCCTCCCCTCGCATAGTCCCACTCCGGCCCTGTCACACCCCTACACTGATGGATGGTCAGGGTCACTGGTTCAGCTGTGGAGTTCAAGCCTGTAGGCTCCATGGACTTTACCCCCTTCTCCCCACACACTGTAAAATCTGACTTGTTAACCTTACTTCAAAAAAGTAAACTATTTGCTGAAAAATAATTTCAAAAGTGTACTTCATACTGCACAAGCTGATATTTATTACTTTGTATTTGACCAAAAAATATAGTCTGAGATGATCTGTGAGTTTAAGGATTTTTAAGAGCCAGGGTGAATCACACGCTTCTACAGGACAAGAGTTTTCAAAATTCATAGCTTATTCACTGATATTTTTTTTTAGTTCAAAGAATTAAAAACAAACTCTAGACTGCTGCTTGTATTCTGATGCTTCCTGGTTTGGGTGAGATCATAATAGTGAGTTTGCAATTATAGGGAGAGTACGAAGTGTAGTGCATTATTCACACCCAAACGTTTTATATTTACAGCTTTAAAGGTCTTTGTATTGAATTTCATCAATAGATTTTCCCTACTGAAAGTTTGTGGGAGCAATGAATGGTTGTCAAGTGTGTGTAGCTGTCAGCCTTGCGACTAACAGCTCATTGTCCAAGGCTCATAGCTGGGATAGGTTCCAGGCACACCCACAACCATAATCAGAAAAATGCAGAAAATAACGAGACAAATTTTAGAATGGCAACTTGCTATAAGAAAAAAAAAGCAAAAATATTACTTGTGGTGGAGTCTACAAGTGCCCCCCCCAGTCTTTCTGCTTATTTTCTCTCACTTTGTGTTTTACTACTTTGAAAACACTGTCAAAAAAGACTCTGGACGCTCAGCTGTAAAAACTCTTAACTTTAGAGCCCCAGTCTTACCCCAACACACCCACTGTTAACACTTTCATTCCTCGCTGGGCCCTCAAATAGACGGCTTACAGGGGCCACATAAATCACTGCGAGGGTCAGTCAGGCTTCACCTCATGTTCAATGGGTAGAAGCAGGTCACTCACTGTCAATGCACCCTGAGTTATCTCTATATAATGACGCCCCTTGGCTGTCTGTGTGTGTGTGTGTGTGAACTACATGCACACTACACTACGAATCATTAAAGACAGGGGGGATAGAAGTGCTCTGTAAAATCTAATGAAAATATTGGTTAATACTCCCAAATCTGCCTCAAACCAATCACATTCTGTTTGCAAGGTGGTGAATGCACAACAATGTACATAAAAAAAGTAAAAATTTGTAAAAGTAAGTAAATTTTTTATTTGAAGATTTGCTCTGATAAAAGTATGTCCCATAAAACTACGATTTTATACAAAAACTCCCCATCTTTGACAGTGCATAACTATGAAAACCATCCAAGAAATAGACTTGGACCTCCAAAATAGATTATACATGCCATATGTATAGCCAGCAATATAGCAATTAGTCCATATGGTTCTGGTGAGTATATTGTTTTATTTCAATAACTCATTTTTGTTATGTGGCCATTGACTTCAATCAGCAGATGGTATTTTTGGCTGAGTATAGAATTAACTCACTGTTCTTTTTGTGGCGCTGTTTACTGTCTGATCTCCACCTCACATCTGTGGCCCTCCACCAACATACATACATACATATAGTTCCTGATCAGGCCTCTCCAATTGACTCCATAATAACCACTGCTTCTGGACTGTCTCACCACCTGGACTTCAATCTATACTGACACGCACTATGCTCTTATGCTAATCACAATGTTTAGGAACCTGTAGCAAGCTAGCAAGGGGGTCGGGAACCAAGGATGCTGGTGGTGGGAGGCCGACGGATTCCAGTAGTTTTTGAAAATGTGGGCAATTATCAGCATTAGTCTGACTCCCCTTCAACCCAACCCCAACAAAGTGTAGCGGAAATGGCAGCAATCAGACACGATTTCCCTCTGAGATGCTGGATGGGCTAAAGACACACATGCCATGTCAAAGGAAAGGAGAAAGAACAGTACCGACGCACCATGAGAACTGACAGATGGAGAGCCATAGTGCAGGGCAAGTCCCTGGGCCTGACAGCAATGTTGCCAAAATTGCTGTTGGATTGACTAACAATTAAGATATCAAAAGAGATCAGGGCAGCTCACTGACAGCTGCGTCAATTGTTTGCACCTGCTCCTCTGGTGTTCTGCACATGTCTGGCACGGATTAGGCCAAACTCGTGCTGGCCACATTTCACCTTTCCACAATTGATTTACTCCAGAATCATCCTCCTGCCTTAGCCGTAGCCTGTGGAGCGCAACCTGTAGCTCCCATTATGCACAAAGGGTGAGGAATGACACTAACACCAGGCCTTCTTTCAAACTTTTCATGTTCACCATAGATTTTCTCACTTCAAATTTTACAACTTTTTTTCAAAACTTTTTCTGTTACTTTTGCTCTACTGCAGAAGCTCAGATTAGGTACATGTCCCTTTAATTACGTCTTTCTTTCCTGCTCACACCAATTTCACATCTACAGTTATTGCAAATAATTTAAATCGTCAGCAAGGTGGGGTTTCTCCACCTATCTATAGAAAGGTGAACCCAGTCGCAATTAGCTCCTGAGATGGTTAGCCCCTCAGCATACAGGAATACTCAAACATTCATGGATAAAACATATTACAACTCCAGGTATATTTTGAAAGAGGAAACAACATCAAGTCAAGTTAACATAAGAGGGTCCCTTTAATAAGACTTAAAGATGCGGTATGTACTGTATGTACTGTACTGTGTTTTGAATCCCAGGAGTACACTTCTAACCCTGCATGACTGATTTTCCAGCACATTCTCAGTGGATGTTGATAAGCCCGTGAAAAGTGAACTCTCTGATTGGAGCTGTAATAAAGAAAGCCTTTGTTTTCTGTACCAGTGTCTTCTGAGGTACTCAACCCTTTGTGTGGTGTATAAGCACAATGAACAGATGGACACAGGTAAAACAATGTCAGTATAGTCCACGTCATAAGAACTGTGCCATTACAAGGGGTGAGATATTTTACTAAGCCATTAGTTACAGTTTTAAAACTACAAACACATCGAATTTCTAAACTAGAACAAACTCTAAATCGTAGAAGTACATAATTTAATAATTGAATACATAATCTAGATCATAAAGAACAACAAATTATAACATTTTATTAATACTATTTCTAAAATGTTTAGGTGTTTTAATTGCTTGACATTATAATTATATAATGTAAAAATGATCACCCATAATAAGAATGCACAGGAGGTTCTTTGTTTAATGATTTTGATATCAGCCCTCAGACATTAAAAGCCCCTCCTCTCTGTACACAATAGCTGCAGTCTTCTCTTGTCTGTGTGCTGTCATTGTCCAGACCATGAAGCCCGCATGCCCTTTTACCTGATGGAAAGCTTCCTCTTGTGTATGGACCTGTAGACAAGCCAATTACCAAAGTATGTCCCTCCAAAACACAGGAACAGGAAGGACGGATGTGGAGGTGGCAGCCAGTGCTCCCCCTGTATGGGCTGTTCCATACACACTGATGCTAACCCCTCCTCTCCTCTGGCAGAGGGAGACCGGGCGAGTCGTACCTACTGCCAACCCCACTGGAGCCGGGCCAGTCCCGCTGGACCCTCCGGATCAGATTCTGGTGCGGGCCGCTGTGGCTGGTTAGTCCCACTGTGTAACTCAAGAGCTGCTCTGACACGATACAGGTATGTCCCCTGTGGCCCAGATTACCAGGGGACTGTGTAAACAGCCCCGCTAATCTGAGGAAGTATACTGTTGGCATATTCGCAGGCCTGCCTCACACTGGCCAGGGACTTCTATGGAAACGCACTGTGCATGTAAAGTTGATATTTTGGATTAAAGTGGTATTTTGGGTACATTATAAAAAAATAAATAATTACAAACATAATTCTAAATATATAAGAATATTACAAACATATTAACTAATAATAACATATGAATCTAATACACAGAACAATAATGTTAATCTCTTGTGTAAAGCCTTCTCTCCAGGGTTTGACATTCAGCCTCTCATCAGACCCAAAATTACACTTCAGTTAACTTTTGATTATTTAGTATATTTGTCTTACATCAAAATAAAAGTTCCATCTGTAGAAATATCTATAATAGATGGGAGCAGTTAAACTGACCACACATTAAGGACAGCTGACCTTTCGAAAATCTCCACCTGTCCTGTCTTTTGTGGTGGAGGATGTGTCCGCCTGTGTCTTTAAGTCACTTTAATCTGCTAACAGCTTGAGTCTGGGCCACTCGCTCATTTCTTTGGCCCTCTTTCCATTGTCCTATATGTCATCTCCAGGCAGACACTCTTTAGATATTAATGGCTGCATGATGAGATGGCCTCCTTACAAGGCTGCCCTTACTGGATAATTGATCATGTCGTGAATGACATGTGGTTCAGGTTTAGGCCTCGATGCTGGGGCAGCAAGTAATCCACTGTTTTTGTCCAATGTTTAGGAGGAATCTTGCTGTTCATACTCTCTAAATAGAACAAGATGGAAACTAATTGCCTTGCTATGAATGGAGAAAATTTACTGGAAAATCCTGGCTGACATAAATCACACTTTAAATAATAATTCTTACAGCAAAAAACAAACATGAACAAAAAAACTGACTGGTTTCTTTGATGACTTTTCTGTTGCAGTAACTAATCCACAGACTAAATGAGAGAAGTAATGAGCATTCTTTGCTGACATGAGTGTGTTTATATGAGTGCAATTCTAGCATGTAAAGAGAGACGCATGGAAGCACTTCCCCGGCGTGGAATAAAGTAATTAAGAATAGCTCTAACATTTTTCTCCCTCACGGCCAAATAATGCAGCAATCTGAATGTTCGTCAGTCATTGCAGCAACCTGACATCCTGACCGTGGACATTTCATTTATTGATCTACATTTTATTCGGATGTTAGAGACTCTTTGCTCTTTTAAATTAATCCAGGTTAATTTGGCGAAGGCCCCTATCCCACCCAGCATCAATGGGCTCTCTGTTGTATGGATCTGTCCCTGGCCACCCAGTTTTATGGGAATCTGCAGTGAATTAGAAAATCTGTCAATGCGAGAGGAGCGGTGGCGCGCGGATATGCCGTGTCACTCTACCTGTAAAAGAACTTCTCTTTGTCTATTATCTGCTGGGCTTACCTGAGGAGAGTTAACCTTGAGGTCAATAACATCTCCGTGGTGTTTCACGACTGGCTGGGTCCGGGACAGGGCTTTGAGGAGGACCATTGTTAACACAGGGGCTGCAGATCTGCACTTCCTCCACTTTTGGCTTTCCTCATTGAATACCTCTGAGAAAGAGATCTGTGAAGAGCAGTGATGGGAGCCATAAAGATGTGATCGCTTTCACAGGAGAGAGTGCCAACTGTACCAACTCACACTGCATTTGCCTTGATTTCATATAAATTCATTGTTTCATTGCACTGGCTTAGTATGCACAATGGATTATAAAGTAGTTTATAGATTTAAAAGTTGAGGCATTCATATAGCCTACTGTACATTGCATTGAACATCCAGCTGCAAGCGATCACAAGCCAGTGTACACACAAACATAAAATCAAGTAAACATCAAGTAAAAGATTGCAATAAAACTCTATAGCACTCCATTTAATATCATCCACAAGAAGACAGCCATATGAAAGCAAGTCTGGTTTACTCTTTTGCTTTTATAACCCAAACAATTTGTTTGCTGTACATTTTCCCCATACTACATTCACAATTACCCAGTGTACTAATTCTCTATTTGTTCCCTCTCATAAACTCCATCCTATGCTCTGCCATCGGTCTTTGTAGTTAAGCACGTTGGTATTCAAATTTAAGCATCCCAGATCGGACTATAATTTGCCTGTGCATATCTGTTGCTCTTTGGTAATCGCCCACATGGTTGAAATAATTGTAAGATAATTGTAAGATTGTAGGAAAGTTGTGGACGTTGTGCCAGGGAAATAACATTTCTTTGTCACAGCAGTTTGGTATTATGGCTTTCAATCCCTCATCTGTTGCTCAAAATCCCACTGCATTCATTTCATCCTCTGTCTGGATTTTATTTAATAG
>JAVQKG010373544.1:0-12721 GCA_036025885.1 Hypseleotris bucephala | reverse complement strand
AACACTTTTAAATAGCTCACTACTATTAAGCATTAATAAAGCATGTACATTGATTGAAACATTTTAACTGTATTTATTCACTCAATGGTAATGGTAATGGTAATGCAATGGTAATGCTTTTTAATTGATAAATTAACTGGTAACTAATGCTTATAACCTATACTTAATCAATGCTTAACAGTATGAGTCTGTGTCTGAGTATTTTAGGTCAAAATGTAATTTCAAAGACACGCACATTTTTGGAAGTCTTATTTTCTGTGCTGTATATAGGTCAATGTGAGACAAACCCTGACATCTCCTCATCTGTCTGTATCCTGAGCACTTCATCTTGTTACACAACCACATTCATGACCTTGACATCACTGACACTCCAACCTCAATGACCTCAAAGTAAACCTTGAACTGAAAGGCTTTCTACTTTTACATAAGCATAAGTCGTGGCTTTTTATAGTCGACCTCATTAACAAATGCCTTGCAGTTTGCTGAAAAACTTAACAGAAGCAACTTCAAAGTCCCTCCCGTAGCGATGATATTTTCAAAATGTTTCTCATTTTAGGAAACTACACCTTCAATATGAGTATTTTATGCAAAACTTTAAAGCTGACCTTCGTAGTAGTGGTCCTCCACAGTGATGATGTGTCCTCTTGTTGCTCTGGCGTTTTCAATTATGGTTTTTGAGTCCAGAGGTTTGATGGTGAAGGGGTCGATCACACGAACATTAATGTGCTCTAAAACAGCATCAATATTACAGAACATTAACAGATACTACTCAACATGCAAAAGGTTTACATGTAGAAGTTGTTAGGCCTCTTTAAGAGTTCAGTATTCAGTATTTCATCCCTTGGCCTTAATCCTACAGATGTCCATGAAGCTTTAAAAAAGGGGAAACTGGTTGCAGAATTTTCCTTCTTGGTGCGTGACATCAGATTTTTGTTGTTGTTTTGCAAAACAGTATATTATAGAATGAACCCTTAATTGTACCTCTCTTGAGATTCTCAGCAGCAGCCAGAGCCTCGTGGAGGGTCACTCCTGCTCCGATCACAGTCACATGGTCATCATTAGATTTATAAATCACCTGAATGGACACAAAGCACAGACCACTCAATAAAGGCTAATATAAACTGACTTCATCCATATATTTATATTATAATTTAAAATCTCAGAACAGACCTTGGCCTGTCCAATGTGGAAGTCCTCGTTGCAGTTATAGATGATGTTGTTTTCTGGGCGACTTGTTCGGATGAAACATAAACCCTGAAAAATTAAAAATACAACTTTAAAAAAATATTAAGATATAATAAAAATAAAAAAAACACCAAAAAAGAAACTGGCAAGATTGTTTTTTATTTATTTATATAACTATAGAATTAAAGAAAATAAAAATAAAAAACTGTAAAGTAGGTAATGCGCCATAATTATTATTTTACAGCAACATCAGATCAGAGTTTGTGGGTTACCATTTGACCAATTAGTGAACGTTTTACTTTCGTCCATCCAATGGCCTGTACAGCTGACCTACTTTACATCATAGATCAGTGTCAGGTAGTAGTTTTGTTTTTTTCAAATTTTATGGACTACACCTGTAATAAAAATAATATCACACTTTTTGCCACTGTTTTAGGTATGTCTACCTAATAAAGTGGCCAAAGTGTGTATTTTGTACCTTGGTGTTTGCTGCCAGCTCGACAGCTTTCTCAGTAGAGACTCCATCGCTCGGGTAGAAGACAGTCGCTGTGGGGATGGCTCTGAACATGGCCAAGTCCTCCAGCCCCATCTGAGAAGGACCATCCTCTCCTGGACACATGGAAATCAACATTCAGTCAAAAAAACAGTAGGTATAATTCAGGTCAACAACACTAAGGGAACAGGGCAACTTTAAAGTTTTTAGCTGTTTTGGTGGCATATTTCTTCGACAAATCTTCCCCTCCAGTTTAGGAGAAAGTGCTGTCTTACACAGGAACATTGCAGTAAATGTACAGTACACTTATAATAGTAGAATTTAACAGTTCAAAATCTCAAATTCTGCAGTTTTGCAATTTTCTATTTATTTGAGCCCCCCACTCCCAGCACTGACCAGCCCTCATTCTTGTGGGGCTGTTCTCTCACCAAGAGACTCATGGGAAGGTAAAGGAAGCTTCATTAACCCCACAATAACAATTTTAGCCATCACATTGACTCTAAAATGGTTTAATTAAGTAAAAAGTTGTATTGTTCCCCAAAATATGGGGTCTGGCATGCATTCAGAGTGGACAGGTGAGCATGCAATGTACCTGTGGAGGGGTGTAGGAGGAGAGAGGAGGAAGGGTCACTTCGAATAGAGATGAGACACAGGGAACAGTGCTGAGGCACAATGGAAAAAACAAAGAAAGAAGTGGAGAAATCAAAGAAAGGTTTAGGAAAAACAAGGAAAGGAAGTACTAAGAAGGTCATAAATATAAAAGTGATAATTGTATGTCTTGCAAGCACTAATTTTAAGTGTGCAATTAAAGCTAGAAAGAATATAGATTAAATAATTAAATTGTAAGGAGGGGGACAGTAAAGGATTAAAGTAATGTACAATTCCATTTTCTGTAAATTTGTGTACAAAAGTGGAATTTATTTTTAAGTTTCATTGTTCATTTTTTACATATTGTGTGAAATGGGATCAGTTTAAGTATTAAACTTTAATAAAACAGAAAAATAATTTACAATTAAATTACGATTTTATGACTGAAAGAAACACTTTTTGGTAAGCTAACAAACGCTTAACCAAGAGATTATTCTGAACTAAATCCTATCTAAATTCAAGTAGTAAAAGTATGTTATGAATGTTGTCATAGCTCATAACCGTTCAGATTAAAACATATTTGAGAAGTCTTTTTTTTCATCAGTTGACATAGAGTATAATATAAATCATGTTGCTTTGAAACTAGCCTACGTTGCAGACTGACCGATGGATACTCCGCAGTGGGATCCACACAGGTTGATGTTGCTTTCAGAAATGGCCGCCATCCGGAGCTGGTCGTAGGCGCGAGTGAAGAAGGTGGCGAAGGTGCTGGCGAACACTACGCTACGGTCCCTCACGGCACAACCAATCGCCACACTCACCTACGGGACAGCATGAGGGACAAAAATGTATGAGTTTGAGATTGTAGATGGATTTTTCAAATTTTTCAACTTTTGAGCAGTTAACTTTACTGTGGTTCTCAACTCATCTGAATGTGGGACTAACTTTTAGCCCTGATCATTTATTGTGACCAACTTTAGGGCAGTTGTATTTTATGTTAAAACCAGTTTTATCATTTCATGTGATTAAAACCATAATGAGGTATATGGTTGAGCACTGTAACATATTTGTACTTCATTTGGGAAACCTTTGCTTAAATGTAATACAATATGTTCAAAATAATTTGTGACTATTTCAGCAACCCATTTTAATGATCTTGTCTCACCATGTTCTGCTCAGCGATGTAACACTCCACGTAGCGGTTTGGATGCTCGTTCTTGAAAAGTTCAGAGAAAGTGGAGTTTTTTGTGTCTCCGTCAAGAACAACCACTCGCTCGTTGTATCGACCAAGTTTAGCCAGAGCCATACCGTAAGCCTTCCTTGTAGCAATCTGTGAGAGGAGAGTTCAGTCATTAAATGAATAAGAACACAGACTTATGTTTAGTTTATATTATAGCAGTCCTTCTTAGCTTCCATTGTGCATTAATTACCTTGTCTCCAGGTTTGTAGCTGGGTGCACTGGGCATGTGTATGTTGCGGATGCTGACAGGCAGGGCATCCTCGTTGGGTTGAGCAGGATACATGCGTTTGCTGCAGCTCACGATATGGCTCTGAAGATCACGAATCACATTCTCAGCCATGTCTTTGGGCAGAGGTTTACCGTGCCAGCCCATCTTATCCTCAGCACCTGGAGATGGACAACACAGTGCGAAATGAGAGAAAGACCTTACACCTTGTGTGATGTGTAGTCATCTTCTGTGTGTTTACTGTAGCTATGGTCTTCAGCTGACCTGATGTCACAAGTAACATTTATTAAATACTTAAAAACATGTATCAAAGTAATTTAAAACATGTTTCTTTTTCATTTTGATGCTTGGTTTAACGTTTTCCCACTTTGTCTTGAACATATATGCATGACTAAATTAAGTGGTTTTATATGAAACTATGGTTAGCTATTTGCTATAACCTACAATTATGTAAATACCTAATATGGTGGCCAGCAAATGCACAAGCATGTCATTGTGCATACATATGTGTCACTAAACATTCATAACAAATATTTTGCTTCACTGAATCACAATAGATTCCTCCAGAGGTCAAATGTTAAACCTGAAAATAACACATCTAGTTATATTTGTACAAAGGCATGGTCCTGTCAAAATAATGGCCTCTAACTATCCCTGACTTTTCTAAATCAAACAAAAACATGTGGTCGAGCTGCCGCGGCCTTGTAATTATCACAACAGAGCCACAGTAGAGCGAGGGTCTTACACAAACTCAGGGATTAGGGCTCTGCAGGAGCTAAAGCACTAAAGCGCTGCTGGATTACAGTGAGATAAGTCCTGAAGCACAGAGGAGTGGTCACTGCAAAAACCTTCTGCACTTGAGCTAAATGAAGGCCATTGTCATAGTCAAATATTTTCTCCACCCTGAAAAAAGTAGGGTTGGGAAATATATCAAATACATTTTTTCTCTTGTATTGTACATAATACATTCCCTATACAGCACCATATAATAATCCCTCTGTGAGTGATATACTGTATTTATTATTTTACGGTATTTTGCTGTACCTGGGATGCCTTTGCCTTTGATGGTTTTGGCGATGACGGCTAGAGGCTGGTGACGCTGAGATGTGAAGTGTTGACTCAGGACTTTAGACAGTTCCTCAACACTGTGTCCGTCCACAATCACTGCCTGCCAACTGTGGGAGCAAAAACAAGACCAAATGTAGTGAAATCAAATTATTATTATTATTATTGTTGTAAAAAAACATATGCCATATTGGCATCTTGCTTTAACCACTATGTGGGTATAATTGGCAGCCATTGATTCAGTTATTGTACATGCAAAAATCACTTGACTGCCATGTTTTTCACCACCATACAAATACAAATACCCTTCTTTCAAATGCACTCACCCAAAGGACTCACACCGGCGCTGGTACTTCTCCACGTGGTGCTGCAGAGGCGCTGGGTCGCTCTGTCCCAAGCGGTTGATGTCCAAGATGGCCACCAGGTTGTCTAGTTGATAATACGAGGCAAAAGCCATGGCCTCCCAAACAGAGCCTTCGGACACCTCCCCGTCTCCGAGCAGACAGAAGACACGGTAACTGTGGGACAAAAACAATGTCAGAAATTTAAAGAGTCAATCCAAAACTAAGTACAAAGTATATTTTCCATCAAAAATACTGTATTTGAATAGATTTTTTCCTTAATGTGAAATCTTGGATTTCTAGATGCATTCATTTATTGAAAATACAAATTTACAAATAGTTTTTGGAAAAACACATATCACAATATGAACACAGAAAGCTTGAAGTTTTCGAAAGGTATGCAAAAATGGGTCTGGACTGCTCTGTATTTGTTTCATGCCAAAACCTCATGTGCCGGTGAAAATCTCTAAATTGGTGTTAGTTTGACTGGTGTTAGTCAATTAGCAACAGACTCAAAAAGCCCTAGACAGATGTTATTAATTAAGAAAGGTCAGCAATAGGCTAAATGATTACATCTATTGGCTATTTGTTAAGAAAATCTGTAATAGTTTTTGGTCTGCCTGTTAGTTTAAATGTAATGACTTGGCAAAGGTCTGCCTCTAATTGTGATAGATGGGCAGTATGAAGTTATTTTTTCTGTAATATAATTTCCATTTGCAGGTTTGTTGTATCTTTGCTTTCTATTTATAAATTATTTGTTCATAAACAAAATAGGGTCTGCAATAAAGACCACCCAAGTAATTCATAATTTTTGACCGACGTATTTTTCCATATCACCTCTATCCTCCTCCCTCTCTCAGCTTCAGTCTGGCTGCAGCAGCTGAGCCTCAAACACTTAAAACAAACACTACACCTCACCCCCCATTGTGACCCGATATTCATCACAAGCCCATCCCACACAGAGTAACAGCTCCTGACAGCTTTCCACTCAAATACACACGTTAGCATTAGAGCAGCCAGATCTATAGAGACACCACACATTACCACACGCATGCATGCCAGCCATGAACACAAAGACACACAAGAGGCAGAAAAAACAAAGAAACGTGTAGAAAAAACCATGGAGGAATTTACCGTGAGGTGTGTTACTGGGGGCCTATTATGCTTTATACTAAATATACTTATACTTATACTTTTTTTTGCTTTCTGACATGGTAGTCTTGTCAGAAACATGGCCAAAGTTGTATCTGTATACCTTCTCATGAGCTGAAAATATTTGGTTCACCTATAGCTACTTTTTCCATTCTTTGCCTTTTGAAGCAATTTGAGATACAGTGACATGTCTGCAGGATTGGTCAGTCAGACTAACCACTTCTTTACACAAGCATCACTTGTCGCTGTTTAATCAGGGTTCCTTCCTTGAACAGCTGCGGACCGGGAACACCCCATAAGAACAGCAGCTTTGAAGACGCAATTTGTCAAACTTGTAAATATTTGATGTGATATTTCATACATTTTACATCTAGTAACATAGAGTAATATTATTTATATTTTTTTGGCTTTTCTCTTCTCCTTTACCTCTACAACAACCTGCTAGCAAAAAACAATAGAAGATTAAACATATCTCTTCATTCAGCCATATCCTGCAGTACTTTTCTTGTACCTTATTGACTTAAAACAACTGAACCAAATATAAACCACTGAACAGTGTTTCAGCCTTGTCTCAGCAGTGAACATAAGTGAATTTGACAGATTCAGTCAAGTATCACTTTTTAATAAACCATACCCAACAAGAGGCTGGCGGCCATTTTTGTTTGTAAAAAGCATTTATTTAAACTCAGTGAATAATTTATGTAGGTATTTAAAATAACATTTGATTAAACATTAAGTGACTGCTGCTTTATAGTAAGCTAATTATTTCTGAATATGTACTTCTTGTTTCTGCCACCAAAAATGGCATTTATAAGCTAAAATATCATATAATAAATTGTTTGGCTTTAGCAATAAAATTACATTAGAGCATTTAAAAGCAACTGGGTACACTTCAATTTTGTTGTGCATATCGTAGTTGCATCATAGCCTACTTTATATCATCCAGAGGACTACTTTATCACCGAACAATGATATTTCAATTGACTGGCGTAATGTCACAAGTTCTTATTACAAGATGTCACCAAAACTCCAACCAGTTACAGTTTACAACTCTAGTTGTTGTAGTTTTTTGGCAATATCATTGTATGTTCCTATTTCTATGCTACAGTATTTTACAAAATTCAAATTAAACTTAACCTATAGCCTAAGCATTTGCCATGACCTGCATACATACTTTGCATACATTCTGAACAAGCCTCTAAATGCAGCTACATGCAGTGAATTAGGTAGACAGGTTACATTGGAGGGTATGGCGCCGTTTTGCACATGCTACTCGCAACTGACGCCTATCTGGGTTGTTCATGAACATAGGGTGAGGTTTGGGAAATTTTGGAAGGAGCGATGCATATTGCTAGAGAACGGATTTAAAATGTGCTCTCGCATATGTGATTATTAGAGCAGAAACAATTGGGTGAAGCCAGAGAGCACCAGATGTATCAAGGACAGCGGCTCACTCAACAAATTAGATATCACCAAAATACACACATACAGTATTAAAGTATTGTGAAATTAGTAACTGACTTCAAACCTGGCATTATTTTGAATATTTGAGTGACTTACATAATGTAGTGAGAGACATTTGCCGCATTGTAGCTTTGACCACGTGGCACTGTGCCGCAGTGGAAGCACATGGCGAGGTCTCGACGCCACGAGTACAAAGGCTCAGTCCAGCCCATGTCAAGTTATTCTGACATACAAGTAAAAAATAAAAAGTGATTGTAAATTATGTTGTGTTTTTTGTTTATCTGGTCCCGTCCAGAGAATAAAATACCTTAATAGGAGGAAGAACTTCAAGACATAGCTTATTGCATTGAAGACAAAATCACCATCTCAAATAGACAACTGAAGCATTAATAATATTTTCAGTAATTTAAAATGTAAGTATTGGTATTTTTATTCTTTAAAGTGAGCATTTCAAACCTACTGTTACACAGAACCGTGGACCATGGTATAATTTATAATAATGCTTTCCTATTTCTCTTTTAAAGTAGTCAACACTATTGTTCCTAATATAAAGGTGATATCTGATCTGGGGTCAGCTCTCTCCTAAATGTCGTCTCGGCCTGAGTCTGTCATGTTGGTTTAGGTCCAAGGCTCGAGGCACAAATGTCACGTCGCCTCCACTCACCACAAAGCCTCTGGTCAGGCATTCTCTCAGAGAGTATGTCCTAATGTGCACAGAAGCAACAAACAGACTACAGTGCCACTGCAAAAATGGTAGATTTTTTAAAGATCTTACTGACTTTTAGGTTCTAAATTGAAAATCAAGCTATTTTAGTTCAATCTATTCAGTTATATTAATAGATGAATAATTCTGAGTATCCTTAGGTATCTGCCGTAATTGTAAAGATCGCCCTATTAAACCGTTAATGCAAGTGTTGTTATATGTGAATGTACGTGAATTGTTTTTGGTTATCCTTGTGTATTACCTGGCCTGGTCGAAGTACTTCCCAGTGTAGGCCATGCCACAGGCCGCTCCCAGCCCCTGCCCCAGAGATCCAGTGGCTACATCCACAAACTGCTGCTTCTGTTATGGACAAGGGTATGAAGAACATTAGTAAACCTGTATTGAAACATCTTCCCAGGTTTACCTGGCTTTGTATGTCTGGATCACACCAAACACAGTTCTTTCATGAGCATGTTTAAGTGGACATCTGAGCTGCAGCTAAAGCCTGGTTCAGACGAGTTACATAAGACTGGGTGCTCCATGCAAAGTAATTACTGTACATATATTTGAGCTTTAGGGTTTCTGTGCACATTGGCATTGACTCATACTCATTTTAGCTGTTCCAGTAGTCAATAATCAATATTTTAAACACTTTAAATAAAATAATTAATTGTGAAGCTGCTCTGCTTGGACCTGTCAGTTTATAAAAGCAGAAGTTAAGGAGATGTAAGAAACTACTGTAAGTAATGTGTTAAAGTCTCTCACCGGGACAGGGTGGCCCTCCAGGATTGAGTCAACTTTTCGGAGGTTGAGGAGCTCACTTTCTTTGAGGTAACCAGTCTCTGCCCAAACGGCATACAGCACTGGAGCTGCATGACCCTGAGGCAGACAGGACAAAGTCAAAGCCAAATACGGTTGACGTACGGTAACATTTCGGATTTGACAGATAAAAGAATAAAAGTATATTTGCTAGCAATAATACATATGAAAACATGTCTGCATGCTATTTTGTGTGCATATGAACCAGTTCAGAGAAAGATGTGGACTGTATTGTTGCCAAGTTTCCATCTGTCCATACTGATATGTAACTGGCACTTCAGTGAGGAACTGTGGGTTGACTCCTATAATGATAAAAATGGACTGTGTTGTGAAAATGTAATGAAATTTAGCTTTGAGTTTGAGTTGTGTGTAACAATGCATCATTTTAATATGGGTATGTATATTGTGCAATGTGAGCAATAAAGTATCAGGGAACTTTCTGACAACAACAAAAGTTAAGGATTGCATTACCTGACATCAAAAACACATGGCCTTTACTATGTAAGAAACAGTGAGTTTGTTCCCAGCTGTCTGCTAAAGGTACATTTGTGCACATCTAAACAAAATTTTAAAACAAATACTGATACCTTTGAGAGGACAAAGCGGTCGTTGTTGTGATTGCGAGGGTCTTCAGGTCGGTACTTCATCGTATGGAAAAACAGCACCGACATGATTTCTGCCACACTGCAACATGACGTGGGATGGCTGTGAAATACAATATGGAAATTAGACTCATATCAGAGTAGAGAGATGAAGGTAAAAGTAAAATAGTTCAAAGTGAAAGTCTGTGTTTAACGCAGGTCTCAAAGGTTACTCAGTGCCACAGCAGCTGAAGTCAGAGTTATGTAACAAACACAGACGTTATCAGGGTCAGTGAGTACAGTATCTACATGCAAACACATCTCGCTTCATTTTCACACATGCACAAAGTTAAAACAACCTTCATCAAACCAAGGAAGATCTTGTGTAGTTGGTTACTGTTATAACAATCACATCGTAACATTAGGTGTAAGTTGGTTGTTACTTTTAAACCTCATGCCTGATATACCTCAGGTCAGCCTGCTTTGACACAACCTGAAAAGAAAAAGTTGTCAAATAATAATTGTGAAAAGACCTTATTGCATGTTGCTTTTCACAAAACAGCAGGATGACAAATGAGAATTAAATACATACTATGAACTGAACTATTTTATCAAGTTTAAAAGACAGCAGATCATTATAGGCTCCAATAGCTGCTCACGTGATCTTAAATGGCAATCTGCACAAAAGGTGTTATCAAAAGTTGCACTGTTATAATAATACAATATTTGTGCTGAAAACTGAGAACTGAAAAAGACTGGGAGATGAAACATCTGTCAGAAAGTGTTGCCCAGTCTACATTACCCTATGTCCTACTCTAACATACATTACCTTTAGATACATTTTAATATAAATTTCATCTGATACTACTATATCATTTCAAAATTGCTTCTGGGAATTTTTTTTTTTGTGTGTGTAGTTGCATCAATAAAATTAAAAATATCTGTTATTTGTGCAGAAAAAACTTTACTATGCAGAAGATGATTTCTAGAGTTCAAGGTAAAGCCGTTAACTAACAATAGCCTTTTGTGGATTGCCACAGACAATGCGCAATGGCACATGCTTTGGATTTATGCCACAGACAACTAGTAATATCCCGTATATCCAATTACTGCGACTTTATCCAGATTACCCCATTATAACTGAGTAACATACATACATACCATATGGCAAATGTAACTGGAGGACTAAATGGACGAAAAAATTAAATCTGCAAGACTGCTCAAATTATTCAAGCGTAATGAGTTTGACACATTCACGCACGGGTAGGCCTATATCATAATATAGCCTAGTTTAGTCCATCTGTTTTCAATACTATGAAGCCTATGTCTGGATTATCACACCTTTTCCTTCCTGGATTACACTAAACACGACTCTTTCACGAGTTTAAGTGCCTTTAAGTGGACATCTGACGCGTTACGTAAGTTCAGGCGTGTGTCACATCAATTACATTAGACTACAAGAAGTCCTGATGTTGTGTTGATTTTGCTCTGTGAATGAATAGGCTACTTTTCTCTTACTATTTACATTTTGTCTATTTGCATTCCATTATAGTAGTCTTTACAATGCAGCGCATTTTGCGTAATTTGCGCATGTTTATATAGCCTATAAAGGTAGGCTACTCTTTAAACAATAGACCCATTTAAACCATATGGTTTAAACCGTTTTTATATGTTTTAGAACACTATAACCTGTCCCGTTTGCACATAGCATGTAGTTACGCCCCCTTTGTCTCTCCGCAGTGCCATAAAGCCTCAAGTCAAGTGCACCTCTGATTCTAGTACAGCGTGTTCAATTCACGCTGGAAAAATAATGACTCTACTCGCTTTAAGTTTTTTTGTGTAAAATTAAAAACAAATAGAATGTGAATAGTTTACAAAAGCGGTGGTTACATAAGGACTTTTAACTAGTCCGTAGCCTATGCATGCATATTTTATAACTTAGTAGCCTACTGAAATTCAAAGTCCTGTCCTAATTGGCTATTGATTAGGTCTTCAAGATATCACTCAAGTTCCTTTATGTTCCAAACCCTCCATATTAGCCTACTTTTACCATTTTAAATCCAGATGCAGGCATTAACTCCGACTCTAGCACGATGTGCGCGCCCGGTTCTTACCCGCTGCCCGCTGCGGTGGTCGCCCTGATGGAGTTGATTCGAAGCCGGGCTGCAATGTTCCGCAGCGCCTGCACGGTCTGCTGGTCCGGTTTGTGGTAGTCCTCCATCTGCATTTTCACTTAAAACGCGCTTGAAAGTCCCAAAACACAAAGATGAGAGAGAAGTGTGAGCGTGCTTCGGTATGGGTTAAAAGACCCGAGCACAGGGAGGGGGCGAGGAGTCGGGATAAGCCTATGAATGTGGCTAATCTACGCTAAAAGGATCCACTGTAGGCTACTCATGACTGTATTTTGACGAGCCAGAGCCAGCCAATGGGAGGCCATGTTTATTCTGACAGCAGACGCGCACACCCACGTACAGCGGCAGCAACTCTGTGTTGAAGTGTGTTGAAAATGGAAATAATACTAAGAAAATAAACAGAATACGCGCATAAGGGGATTTCCGACAAGGCTAAATTGCAAAATTAGACTAAAATCAATTTGGTAAAGTCACATTTTATCGGACAAAAAGTAGTCTAACAGTAACTTTATTAATAAGTGGATAAAGTTGCCCAAAATTTTACTTAAGTAGAAGTACCGTTACTTTTACAAAATAATTACTCAAGAAAAAGTAAAAAGTACTCAGCCACATAGTTACTCAAGTGAGAGTTAAATATAAGGCTACGTGGTGAAAAAACTACTCAAGTAGCCTACTGAGTCACTGTTTGAACGTAATGTCAGATTATTTGTTTATTTCTGTTGTAATCAGGCA
>JAVQKG010373527.1:0-10079 GCA_036025885.1 Hypseleotris bucephala | reverse complement strand
TTAATTATTATTTATAACGGGTGAATGTCAACAGTAAAAAGAAGTTCTCAACACGCCAATATGGCAGTATTGTAAAATTGTAAAAGCTGAACATTCAGGTCATTTTTTTTTTAGATTTTGTGAAAGTAGTAGTAAAGTAGTTACACTAAATTTTACAGTGTATGAATCCTCTGAAAGCCTCCATCATATTTCATTCCCGACTCTGACCTCTTTTCTTTTCTCATTCTCTCGTCCTTCTGTTGTGACTGACAGGTGCTAAATCATTTGTCTCGGAGCATCCCTTTTGTCCACAAATAGACGAGTGGCCGGAGTACTGAGAAAAAACCAAGGCACTATAGGCAGTGCTTAATTTGTAAAGCCAGAGGTAAGACAATAAGGGTTTGTTTTAGGGTGGCATGCTCCCTCATCATCAAGGAACTAAAAGTAAGGGAAGATGTTTTGTATATGAACTAATTTCTTTAAAAAAAAACAAAAAAACACCACAACATGGGAAATATTGTCAGTTTAGGCAATTTGTAAGGTACGCATGATTTTTAAGTATATGTAGTTTCATATTCTGGCTAGAAATACACTCACAAAAATACAGACATGCTATAAGAGGTGGGCAATCCAGTCAAATGGGAGGGAGAACAGGGCGATCCAGGTAAAAAGGTTTGGATCCCAAATTGGGAGATAAGGGATCATGTTCCCTCTTGTTCCCTTCAAATTAAGCTCTGGGTTGAAGTGGATCATATTACATATACATGCAATTTGCAATTAATATGAGAATGAGATGATATTTGACTGGCAATTATTGAGTCCCATTTTTTTTCCTGCTTTATTAGTCAGGCAGAACAGTGGAGAGTGTTCAAGAAGCAGATTCAAACTCACAATGCCTGGGCAATCACAATTGTTAGTTATAGTTGGTTGAAGTTAGCACAGTTAGATCTTAATTTTAAAGATGAACAAATAAAAAAGTATGAAAGACTAAACAGCTAAAACTAAACTGAATCAGCACAAAAAAGCTAAACCTAGACAAGTACTAACCCAGCACTTAACCAGGACTATTCCAGAATTAAACCAGGTCTAAACTAAGGATTTCTGCAGTGGTACAGTTTAGATTACTAACCAAAGACTAACACACTGACTTTGAGCGATAGTCTTATGGCCACAGTAGAAAAACACACAGGATACCTACATTTATAAATATGCAGAGCACGGCGGCAGCGAAGTAGCACTCGTACACAAGCACTAGCCACCAACAGGGACACACACGGGAACGACACACCGATGTTTATGCACTCGCACATCCTGCATAACCAAGCAGCAGCTATCATTCAAAGACACACATCAAGTCAGGAGAGGAAGCCATACACTCACAGCTTTTTGTGCGAGAAGGCCATAGAGGAAGCTTGGCCTGGTTAATAGGCTTGCATTGATTTCTTTATTTTTCAACTATTATTGTGTGTGGGCCTCCACACATATCCATTTGGGCCATGAAAGCCCATATGTATGTTTGTGGAGGACAGATTTGTAACTGTCTTTGGGGGGAAAGTAGAAACAAACAAATGCATGTGTCTTGTTACTGAAATACATGGGTGTCTATGTCTGCTTTATGTGTGTTCTTTGGTCGAACTACAACAATTGTTACACCCCACTGAGTTAAACCGCTCTTGCTACTTTCTTAAACGAATCATTTAAGTTCCCAAACGGAAGCTCAACTCAATAAATCTTTGCTTTTTAAGAGAACAGATAGTAAACTACTGTAACAGAGATTTTGGGCATGTAGCCACTGCTGTAAGACTGTAAATAAAGCAGATTTACATTTGAAAGCTAACTGTTTTGTCTTTTTTGTAATTATAGTCATTGTTATCTTTCCACTTATTCTTGTTAGGGGAGACTGGGGTCTATTCGAGGAACTATGGGCCATAGGCAGAATACGCTTTTTGCTTGTTGCAGGGCTGACACAGAGACATGGAAAACATTCACTGTCAGATTCATTCACTAGTGGCAATGTAGATTCACCTACATGCGTGCATCTTAACATGCAAGCTTTTAGACAGTGAAGGGCATGCAACAACCTCCCCCCAAAGCAACCCATTATCCATAGAAATCTTACAGTTACAAAGAGATAATTACTTAAATGAACTTGATACACCAAGAGGGGAAAATATTAAAATAACACTCTGTTGGCTCTTCTGTTTAAAGTCTGCACACTAATTAATGGCTATACTGGATCAAAACAGTCCCTCTGGATGGTTGCACTCTTGCCCATTTGTTATGCCAATATGAATCTTGAGAAAAGCCCGTTCATAACAGCTAATTAAGATTTGATGAATAGCTTACAAATACAAATAAGTGTTAGCAGTGGAGTTCTTTATTTATTATGTGATTTATAAACAAGACTAATAATTCTGTTTGACATGTTGAGATGTGCCATGCCAGGCTCAAAAAGAAAAAAAAGTGTTAGTAAAAATGTTTTGTCTTTTGATTGGATAAAAGGGTACATTTTATTCGTGAAAGGACTCTGTTGGAATATGAGCGTGCATGTTTATTTCCCTGTCTTCTGTTATTTCAATGTATTTGCATGTGAAACGCATCTGTAATTAAGAAATGACATTTGGAAAGCATCTAAGGCGGACTGGCAATGAGCAGAAGAGAGCTCTGAGTGCTGCTTAGAAAATACATTATTTTGACATGATATACTGCAAGGTGTATAGCCTCTTGTATGTAACAGCACACTGACTGAAGAGCCATCAGGATCAAAAGCAGGAATATTTGATCACATTTAAACCTTGAAAATATAGGATGTAGTAAGATTTAAACCCAATACGTGTGATTCAGCCAAGCTTGATAAAATGGAGAGGGTTTTGTCAATGTGGCAATCTGGCGTGATTTGCTGTCTGAATTCTAAGATTAAATAAATAAACAAATGTGGGGTTTTATTGTTCATAATAGTTGTGTATGTCAGAAAAGTATTAACTAGGCTATTTTGAACTAGTAGCACAGAGATTTTTGACTACTGCCAAGGCATTGACCCTATGCTGAAAAAGTAAAGTAAAATTATGGTCTGCAAGAACTGTGAATGTTCAAGTCCATTGGAAAATTTTCTGTGTAACAAGCCTCAAAGTATTTCTCTCTCCAACTCCCATTGTGGCCTAAGCTAGTTTTTACAACCAATCTGGCAATCATAAACATAAAATAAAATGAATACAGCTACAAATTGGGTTCCGGATGCATGGCAAAACCATTAGGCCATTACTGAAACTAAACTAAAGATATTCAATTTTCCTTTGAATCATAATTTGATCATTGCTTTTAAATGTATCTAACAAAACAACCAACAAACATACCTCTTGAGCCACACATGTGAGGAGACCGTTTTAATTGTCAAGGCTGGTGGATGCAATCAATCGCTGCAACTTTATTCACAGCAGATTCAACTGTCAGGCCCTGAGATTTATGAGCCGCGGGATTATGCCAAAGTAATATGACTGCTTTGATTTGATATTTTTTGCTCCATTTTCATCCATCAAGTTGAAACCCCACTAATCTTAGCTCTTTCTTATACAGTGTTCTGACGGAAGTGCATTTGACAAACAATCGTGTCTGGCTTTAGCCCTGTATACCTCTGCATTGTTACTAGATGGATGCGATCAGACAGCTTGTATGGGACTCTTAAACGAAAGTCACATCTTTATCTATTGTCATGCTGAACACTACATCCAGCCGTAATACTTTTCCTCAATTTCGACGCATGCATTTTATATTTGTTTTCTATAAGGATGCCTTATTGTATGTGCCCCAGCCTTTGAGATAAGTGGATCTGAATTGTAAATATGACTTTTTATGTTGCTTCAATTGAGAGTAAAGGTGCAAGTGACTATAATCGTCTTTGAATATGTGCGTGTCTCGAAATATTATAAAAACCACGCTTTGATAAGTGTTCCTTATTATCCCACTACGTTGTTGTGTGGTAATTCCGACTGTGTAATAGAAGCAGACTTGTTGAAATGTGATGACTTTTTAAGGAAGTGATAGCGCCGGTGCACTGCAAGCGGTAGATGTCAAATTAATGTCATACACACATTGCGCGGCACCCTGTGGTTGCCCTGTGAAATGTGCCGATTCAATGGGAATTTAAAACAGTAGATACAGACTGGCTTTTTCACTGCTGGCCTGCTGCTGTCTGTTGGCGGTAGTCTGGGACAGAAATGAGATTCTGTACAATTATTGTTAGGTGTGTCAACAGCCCAGTGCACATGTATTATATTTTCCAGGCTGACAAAACTATGCTGTTGTAACCGTAGTGGAAAGTTTTTTAAATATATTTGAAAATAATTGCTAATAATAGGTTGAAACTAAATTGTCTGATGCTATAGACTGGCAGCACTGTGGCATAGGGTTTAGCACTGTAACCTCACAACAAGAGGGTCCAATCCTTAGACCTTTCTATGTGAAGTTTGAGATGTTTTCCCCATTAACCTAAAACATGCACAGGTTAATCCTGCAGTGAGGTCCTGACCAAGAGTCTAGCTCAACATATGGAGAAGGTCCCCAGGCACTATACTGAGTCACCCACTGCTCCTGCAGGTTGCTCTAGAAGCACCAGAAAGATCCAGATTTCCTTACAGGAACAAAAAAGTCACAAAATATAGCATATTTAAAAAAAATTAAAATGTGGTTTCAAGTGGAAACCTCAATGTAGACTGAGAAAAATACTACATACAACACAACATAGATAACAACATCATGAGGTAATAGGTTCTGTTTTTTTTAGGATGAGGATAATTTTTAATGGTTGTACAATGTATTGTCATCCTGACAACTCAACACCAGTACCCCTCAAGCTCAAAACTGTAGACTTTTCTGCTATTCTGCTGTATTGTGTCTGCAGCAGTCTGCGGCTGATTTGAGGCTGATACAATTACCTTTAGATGTGATTTTAGTCATTTTCCAGCAGACAGAAGCTGATAAAAATTAACAAATTAAGTAGGAGCTCAACTTGTCTGAGCAGATCCATCCAACACAAGACACATACTCCACCCTGAGTTAAACAAACGAGTTTCTATCCAGGGGCCTCTCTACACTGCTTCGTGTGCAGAATAGCAATTAACCATAGGGACATCTCTGAATACTTACACACCAAAGAGTCACAAATAGTCAGAAGTGGGTAGCAAAAGTTTCAAATTAAATCAAATATTTTCTTGAGTATCTTTTTGAATACATTGTACTAAATCATGATGAAGAAACAATACTCTTTCTTGAGCACACATTTTGGCTGCCCACTACGGATCCGTATAAGATTAACACAAGAATCGGTATCATGCTCAAACTGTTGGTACTTGAGTAGGATACATTTTACTTTCAATACATTTTACTCCTACCTGAGTAATTATTCAGATTTTTACTTCTACTTGAATAATAGTATTTGAACTAAAAAACTGATTATAAGTGGCTGCTCTAACCACATTTACAACAATTTTTTGAAATTGCATCTTCTTCCTCCACTTATACACTTTTTTCTGTTCACAGACTAAGTGGACTGTGTTCTGCAATACTTCAGTGACATCTTATTATTTTAGTCACATTTGATCACAGCTTTTTATAGTCCTGTGAGGCTTGAATACACCGGCTCGACTGCACACAAATTGGTGCAATTTGTTTCTAAAAATCTATTCAGAGATGGCCATAATGCAGCACGGCAGTGACTACAAAATAATACAAAGATGACCTGAATTCGTGCATTGGTTTTGTGATGTGCTAATAATCATTTACAACAACAAAAATGCAGCCGTGTTTTCTATCTTTTACCACTGAGATGGGCTGAGTTGATCAGCAGATGCACTGGTCTATAGTGAGAATATTCTGCAAACCCTAGTGTTTCTGCACAGGCTTAGGATGTGTCTGCTCAGCAATAGGCTTATTGTACTTTTCATAATGATACCACCGTTCACTATATGTTCTGCATAGGAGACTGTATAACCATTTATATTTACTCCATGGAGTTAGAGTTTTAAAATTACTTTTGAAAGAATATGGGATTGTTGCAAAATCCTTTTTACAGTAGTTTATGTAGTTTTGAGATGACTAATGATTATTGTGTAGTCATAACTTCAGAATGCATTAACATTGTTCTTAGATTGACATGGGGAGTAATGAATCACAAATTCACCTTACATTACAGTAAGTTACATTAGGCCTATTTATAACGTGTCCGTTGGCATTACAGCTATTTTATTCAATAGAGACTGTTTTGCTCAGCCTTGAAAACTAAATCATTTATTCAATAGGACCACTTCCTTCATATCCTTCTTGGGTAACCATAGAAAAACATTGGTAAAACTTTGGTAAGTTTTACATTAGATGCCCATCCCAAGCAACCTTCTCTAGGACAGGCACAATGAGTTTGTGGCTGAGAGGTTGAATTACTTATTTAATAGGACACATACTTTATGTATATATTAATAAGACATGAATCTTCAGCTCCTAAATTGTTGTTAAAATTAAGTTACTTTGAATGATTGACTTCTCAATTTTAAACAGTTTGAGCAGACATTCCCATTGTTGAACAAGACTTAAGTATAAGAGCAATGTATCTTAACGTGATGGATAACTTTCACTCAACACAATGCATGCTGCTACTAAACAAACGAGTCACATAGACCCATCTCAAATCAATGCCACAGAAGTCTACACCTGATGTGCATGCAGCAGCGCTTTATGCTTATTATCGAATTATTAATGACGTTTCCACTTTACTGTCCAAAGCAGACAAAGGAAATGCATTATCCAGTTTTACCACATTGTCAAAAACACTTCGTACGTCTCACAAAACACTTAAAGAGACAAAAATAGAAAACTTAAACATACGTCTGACGCTAACAATACTTTACGTGGAGTGAATTTGTGAAAGCTACACCAACATTACGCACTGCCATTTCCTGTCAACATTCATCTTCAGCTTACCTTGTTTTCCCTGCTTCCTTCTCTTCACCTACTCCAAAGCAACGTGGAAAAACCCCGGTTTAAATCACGCCAGAGAGATGTGCCCCGTGCGCATTGTTCGTTCACGCTCCTTCCTCCGTCCGCCGCCTCTCTGTGCGTCGTGTGTGTGCTACAGCGGCGCAGTTAGAGTCCACACCGCTTCTTGGGCTCGTCCATTGTAATTGGATGAAAACACTCTGAGCATCTGCCAAAGCTGGACGTCAGAGCTGGTGAGGATCGCTGCTGTGTGGACTTTGGCTCATATAGTGCGACTCTTGTGATGCGAGTTTGGAGTCGGTCCTTCGTTGAGTCTGCGCGTGTTATCTTGCTCCTTGTCTAATTATCTTCGCGCGGATCTCTGCTTCCTCTTTCTCTCTCTCGCTCATGCTTTCTCTGTTTGCGCATAAGCGACACGCACACTGACAGTAGGGGGTTGTTTTTTTCCTTTTCCTTGACTTCGGGCGCGTTGAAGGAATGGTTTCACGAATTAGTGGGGTTCATAGTTTGAGCCTAAGTGGAAAGACACTTTTTTTCTATATAAATTATCAATTTAGTTTGGTCCTGCAAAAGCCATGCAACACCGTGATATCCTGATTGAAGTTAAGTTCAAGTGCTTCTTAATTTAGTTTTTATATAATGGCATTATGAACTATTCTATGTCCATTTGGTTGAGAATAGGCTACATTGTCAATATTCCCACTGTGAGAATTTAATGAATGAACAAACACCCTGGTACATTTTGTTATGTTTTAGAAACTATTTTACTACTTTGTTGACATTATATATGCATTTTAGGTGCAAAGCCAAAGCCAACACAAAAATAGAGCAAAAATAATAACAGGCAAGGATTTATGCTTGGATATTCACAAGCTGATATGGGTTTGTCTTTTCCACACTAATGAGCACAAAAAGAGAGGGTGCAGCATAGGGCAGGTTTGTTAAAATACATTTCTAGATATCTGTGCTTCCCACAATATGTCCACCTTATTTAGGCAAAATATTTTCTATTTGTCCTTTCTATCTTTCTGCCTTAGGTTTCTCCACTGAAGACATTAAAAAATATCTTTGGAGCAAGTTCTGATATGTTAACAGGCAACATTAAACCAGTCAATGTCAGTAAAATATGACTATTAATACAGAAACAATCTATATCCTTGAAAAACTACAACCCAACTTTAACCCATCCAATCTCTACATTTATGAATGAAGTATGTGGCCTTTTATGAATAGATATTTCTCAGATAGAAATATAGTATGTTACCTACTCAGACATATCTGAATACATTTTCTGTGGTAGCTTCACTGAACTGTATGATTTGTGGTTGAAAGGGTAGCATTGATAGCTCATAGACTGAGTTCAGCACCATGGACAGCGCTCCATTCAAACAGAGCCCTTGAGTAGCAGTTTTAGCAGCCGAGGAGAAAACGTCCCGTGTGTTTGTACAAGGCCAAGCGAATTCAACCCGGGCTCTTCAATATCCTCTACGAGCACCATATTGCACAGTCGAGGCGGCCCCACAGTTCATTACTCACTACTGTGCCTGCCTCCTCTATTTCCTGCACTTCTCTGGGTTATTGTTCACCATCACTCACAAGGACTCACAAGAATTAAAGTGCACGGCAAACTGTGAGCGTGCACGTGGGCTCCCATAATCCCGCACTAATCACGCGTCGCTGGTGAAATAATCCACTCTGACCCACATTTAACCACTTGATTAACAGCGGCAGAGTACACCGATGTTTTTCACCCTTGCATCACCAAAACTGTACCCTTAGTTAAAGTCAAGATCAATTTGTGTACCAACAAACCTTTAGATAAAAAAATAAGTTAAGAAAAAAAATAAGAAAATGCCTGAATTCACAGATATGGGCATCATCCATCATATCAAAGTACATCATCCACCACCATCCAAATATATGTTTGTTTGGAGATCTGACTACAGTAAAAATATCAATTCCAAGTGTATAGTTCCCGGTATGGCTCCTTCAGTAAGTAAAGGGCATGTTACACTTTGAGAATTGCACAGAATTGCTTACATAAATACAACTCAAAAGATAATAATTAATCTTGACTACTTTCATGATATTAAGTCCCCGTGTCTATTCACCGCACAGAAGCATTGGTCAATATGGCAGCATTACTTAACATTGCTTAACTATTCTCTAGATAAACTGGTGAAGATGCTTAGATTGGTAGCCTCGGACATTGATGTTAATAGTGCCATGTAAAGAGGCTGGATGCTGGAGCAGGTGCATTAGTTCACATGCTTGTGTTGCTGCAGTGTGTTTTAGAGTCTTAATGATCTCCTGCTTGTATCCCCTCTGGCCTTCTGTGAGCCCATCTCTACTATACCACATCAGGATAATTAACATCACACTCTCATGTCTGCAAAAAGCACCACAGCCGTCCTCCTTACATCCCATTGCACTTTAAGTTCCCTTTTGGCTTATGAAACAGAAGCTAACAAATGCTAAATTAGTGCCTCCTGGTCTATTTGTATGCACAGAACGTTCCATCTACTTTTATTTGCACATAAATTGGACTATAAACTTTGCTAACAAGTTGTGTTTTCCAGCCATAAAAACTAAAAGTGCCCTATTAAACAGCCAGACAAATGGACTTTACGGTTGCCAGTTTGAATTCCCAAATGAGCGTGGAAATCATGCGTCCCCGAACACTGCACAATATAAGCCAGTCTAAGCCATGTGTAAACATCTAAAAGTGTACCAAACTAAAAAGGTGTAAACCAGGAATAAAGCAGGTCTCAATAAGGCGTGTGTGTATGTAAAATCCTTCCACCCATTTTGCATGTGGCACTGCTCCCGACGGGACTGACAGTAATTAGGAGTGCTCTCTCTCTCTCTCAGTTTGCCGTGCTTATGAAAACACCTTTGTATCAAAGAGGAAACACATTGACTGTTGCTTCTATACGGTCTTTTCTCACCTCCTATATGTGTCTTTGTAGGCATTTTCTTCCTTCTCTGGTAGTAAACTGGTATGAAATAAGAATGTACTAATTGAATGTGTTTTCACCTGGTTGTAAAGGTGACTTACTAGCTGCTATTTTTAATAAAGGAATATATATACTTTTTATTAGATATTTACTTTTACA
>JAVQKG010373489.1:0-12223 GCA_036025885.1 Hypseleotris bucephala | reverse complement strand
GCATTTGGCTGTTTAACTTCCTTCAGTCTTGATAATATCTAGTACATACTGTGCATACAATAGGCTATAATTTAATATTTTTCTTGATGTTAATTAAGTAGACAAGATTTTAGTATTTTTACCCCTTTTTTAGGCATATTTATTCATATTACCATAACTTTGCTTTCCTAAATAAATAATAAATGATTTCAAGTTCCAGTAACTCACATTTACAGATACAATTATTATAGTGTGTAGTAGCCTATACAAAATGTGCTGTACTAAAAGAAAGAAGAGTAGACATTCAAAAATTTGGATTTTTGAATGTAAAATTTGTGAAAAATGTTCATGCCATAGTGATGTTGCAGCATTCCAAGTTATAGTAATTTATAGATTATTGTAAATTATAGTTATTTTGGATTTTACAAGCTTTCTGAAATTTAATGAAAAAGTCAAACAACTTTTTGAAATTAGATCTGATTTTTATTAAATATATCCTAAGATTTATTTATATATATTCTACATTCATATCAAACCAGTTAAAGTTTATTTTTAGCCTATGGGAACGTCCTGTGTCCTTTATGCCTGGTTAGCCCTCTCAAATGTTTTTCCTTGATTTCTTGCAGTGTCCCAGTCCAACAGCAGCCTCAAGAAGCATCGTCACCGCAGCATCTTCAGCCCGTTCTTCTGCTGTTTCCGAAACTACAATGACTACCACGCTGAGCCCCCGTCCGCCAACAACAAGCCTCTATCTTTGCCTCCACCCCCCGAGGAGAACGGCAGTCCGCCCAAGGTGAAGCTAATTCTTTTTTATAGTCTGCATCACCATTGGCTGCGGTCCAAACTACATATCAGTGTCACATGACCGCACTATAAAAAGAGCCGGAGGGAACTGGTTAATATTTAAAGGTGCCCTAATAGGTAAACACTCAACTTTATGTTATGATATTGTTTCCTTGTCAAAAACTGGCCAGAGTTAGTTTATACTCTTGTGTTATGCTGTATGCAGAGATGCTGACTTTCTCACGAGCTGAACACAGTTGAATTTTTTTGGACAAAGGTAGGTGAAAAAACATATGCTGCTCTTTTTGTGTTTTTGCATTGATTGTAGAAGTGAAGTGGGCGTGGTCAGCATTGGGATACAGGGCCTTGAAGGTATATTATGTAAGTTTCCTTAAATAAAAAAACAATTCTTTAGACCCTGTGATTTAAACCTATGGTGTAAATTTGGTAATCTGTCATAAATTTTAACTTTAGTCCCCTGGCCTCTATAGCAAGCTCAGATCAGACTTTGTGGGTTACCACTTTGACCAATAGTCGAGTTTTACTTTAGTCCCTCATATTGTATTGTATTGTATTTTTAGCTTTTTCTTTATTTAAAAACTTACACCTAACTACACCACAGTGAAACAACAGTTCTATAAAAATAAAAAATAGAAATTCAGTTTTTTTGTTCATTATAAAAAAGTCAAATGCTAATCTCTAGGTCAAAAAAAGTAATTTATGAAGTTTTAAACAAATGGCCGCATAGTTTAGACTCGACATCCTTTAAAGAGCCCCATTAGTTTGGTTTTGTAACAGTGAGCTTGTTAAGGTTTGCCTTCTCCTACAGAGTGCTGAGGCTGAGGCGCCGTGTTCCCTCCACAAATTTTTCCAGCTGCCTCAAACCCGCTGAACCTAGAGGTTGTTTACCATCTACTGCTCCAAAATACGGGCTCCTTTCCCATCTCGCATTCTTCGATATCTGCCTACGCACACAAACTCGCACCCGCTGAGACACTCAAAGACTTTCACATGTGCAAAACAACAGTCATGACAACACGTGTGCCAAATTTATTAAGACTACGTGTGTGTGATGGATTGTTTTGCACCCATGTCCTCTCTGACTAGTTTAGAATGGACATGCAAAGTTTAAAGGGAAGCAATGCAACTTTTTTACTTTTTATGTTTTTACACAAGAAACAGGAATTGCTTTTATCAGGCTTTGAAAGAAGAGTTCAAAGAAATAGAAAGATGCAAAGCTGATGCAAACATGGCACTTATGAAGTATTAATGCTATTTATTAAACTGTAAGGAGAGCTCAGAAGTGAAAAAAGTGTGACCAAAACAGCTACAACACAGCAACATTGAATTGAATTTCATATATATTGTCTTTATTGTCAAATTCCAGGTCCATTTAATAAAACAAACCATAAAATAATTTAAAGAAGAAAGCGATAACATTTTGAAAACAAAAAAGTTCCAAACTAGATCTTCTCTTCTGATGCCAAGGCTGCTCTTAAAAAAACAGAAATTCGTTAAAAAACATCACCTTTCCATAGTTGTTTACCCGCCAAAGCCTCACATTCACATAAGGAATGCATGGCCCCTTCACTAACTGCACATGCGTTGACCCTCTCCGGACCCCAACCCAAACAAATGGCATTAATTCAGCTTGAACCTGGCGAACCTGGCCATAAAAAGCCTTGTAGAAGAGTGTGGGGTGCGGGTGTAGTCCCTCCCATCCGCGGTGCACTGTTGCTGGATTTCTGGCTGGTCGTATTTGTTACTATGGCAGCTCTGTTTGTTTTCGAGGCGCTCTCACTTTTCAAACACAGTGGAGTATACAGTGTGTCCTTGTCTGTTTGTGGCTCTCCACTGCTCTGAGCATCTGCTGTTGATTCAAATATTGATGTTTTTCTGTGTTTTCGTCCTCTTTTAGTCCTGATTGAATTGCTTTAGCATGACCAGGTCAAAGTCAGTACTATTCAAAGTATTTTTTAATCTTTCAATTCTGTTTTATAACGTTTTTAACCTCAGCTCAAAGGTGCAGTCTGTAACCTTCCTAAAATAAAAAATAAAGACTTGCTTTATCTGCTTTATCTGACCCTGTTCTATGATGTAAAGTACTTTTGTCCCTCCCCTGGCTTCTATAGCAACATCAAATCAGAGTTTGTGAGTTCTCACATTGACCAATAGTTGTCAAGTTTTTTTGTAGTCCCTCCCCTGGACTATACAGACTAGTGATGCACGGGTCGGCTTTTTTATGATCCAGAATGTCAACTATAGACATAAAGAAGGAAAGAACAGAACACATAAAAACAAACAGGTAAAAGCCATGTTGTTCTTCCTGAGCTGCCTGAGAGAGCGCCCCCTGGTTGTCACTACAGAACAAGGCTTTTTTGATTACAGTGCAAGTCTCAGCTGAAAATGTCAAGGTCTTTTGTCGGCGTGTCTTTGCTCGACCTGCCTGTGTAAAGCTCATTCATCACACACTGGCTGCATGTCATTCAGTGTCCTTGCTCCAAGGGACTTCTCCCCAAGGGCTACAACAGCGGCAGTCCCGCTGTAATACACATGATAAATACTATACTGCCAGGCTCCCCTTAGAGCTCTCACTAAAGGCAAAACAAATGTCTGTCACTTTAAAAACAACAGTGCACACATTCAGAAGGTGTTTCACCTACAGTGATGGCCCATCCACAGTTTTGTACGGAATACTGTTGCATATGTTCTTGCATAGTGAATTTGATTCTTTGTAATGCAGTATGCATTGTATTTTTACTTAATTTTATGTCAACCCTTGAGAACCTGCACCTCTCTGAATATTTGACTGTAATGTGTATTTTGGTCAACATTTACATGTACAGTACAGTAGATAAGTATATATGACTTCATGTGACGATACAATCCTTTATCGCCATATGGCACACTGCTACCTTTTACTTTTACATCAATATTATTTTGAAGCAACAATCTTATTTGAGTGTATTATCTGGCTAATACATTGTTAGCTAAGACAACCTAAATAACGACAGTTTCACCATCATCATTATAAAAACACTGTGATCATATTGTGTGATATTGCCCAACCCTGGTTTCACCTCTAAATGTCTTGTTCATGTATTTTGTGTGTGCCCCCCACGGTCACCCCATCTGCCCACGGCCTGTCTATGACCTTGGGTGCTCCCTCCTGTGATCCAGAAGGCACTAGGCTTAGACAACATGATGTGATACAAAAAAAGCAGTAGGGATTTTATTACCACTGCCAAGTACAATTACAGGTCCTTGAAATTCTTGAAAAATTGTGTTTTCAAGGTTTGAAAAGTGCTTGAATTTTTAATGAAGTACTTGAAGATCACATCAAATGACTAAGGCTGCCTGAAGTCAGCACCAAGCATACCCTTAGAGCTTATTGGATTATTTATATAAGGTTTTTAAACTTTTTTGTAATGTTCCTCAATCTATTTAGTGACACCAACCACCAGGGAAGGTAGTGTGAAACCCCAAACTCCACCAGTGGTCCAGTTGAATGGTGCTTGAAAACACCTGAAAATATAACTTGAAAGTGCTTGAATGTCATCTTCAGAAAGTTGTACGAATCCTGAATAATAATGTTTGAAAATGGGACAGGTAAACTTAAACTTAAGTCATGTTCATGGTCTGAATCTTGCATTGAAAAACACATAGAGCCAGATGGTGTTCCAAAAACACATTATTTTGTCCTTGACACATTACATTCACAGCAATACTCCCAGAAATCCCCAGTGACACTTTCAAGGCCCATTGAAACTGAAGTACATTCTCCTGTTGGTCATTGATGCTGTTAAGTGTGTTCTGTCTTTAGTCCCATCTCCCACATCTTTCAATGTACTGCATAATTTAGTTTAATAATAACAAATAATTGAATCCACATTCACACAATGGTGGTGGTAAAATATCAAATGCCACAGCTGCCCTGGGACAGACTGATACGTAAAGATGTGGCAGACAAATCACATCAACAAGTTCGCTGACCATCACCAAACACACACAATTACAAAAATACTTACAATTTTATAACCTTTTTTCCCCCTACAAAATAAACTCTTTGAAATCTTAATAAATGTTGAACCACTGCAAACACTGCAAGAGACAAAAACAACACAATATGCTGGATAAAAGGACACTGTAATAAAATTGATTTGTTTTCTCCTTGCAGCCTCCAGCTAAGTTCCTTTTGCCGGAGGTCAGTATTGAGGACTATGGGAAGAACTGTGTGGTGATCGACCTGGACGAGACCCTGGTCCACAGCTCCTTCAAGGTACCTCACAAACATACATAGACTTACACTGGATGGGATTTTATTATTATTTGGGATTTGTCATGTTTTTGCTCAGCTCTGATAGGATTTAATAGGATTACACTGAAGTAATTCCTGGAGATGCTATTCTTTGCTGTGAATGTAAGTCTGGTGGGGGGGGTCTGATGATGACAAGGTTTTGCAAAAAGCTCCGGAAAAAGTAAACAACTCAAGAATGTGTGTCCCTTACTGCTTTTGTGTACCTGGGCTTAAGGTGTTGGCAGAGTAACTAATCAATTTTTAGCACTATGTAACCACACTACCTTAAACCAATTATGAATCAATCAAACTGGCATTGCTTAAGAAAGTGTTTTTTAGAAAATTGCGGTCATACTTTCGGCTGCAAAGGGGCTATTTTACTGTATTTAAGCTACACATTTAATGACCTCAGAATCTATCCCTCAAAAGTTGGCATGACCTACTTTTACTCAGCCTTCACCGATGATCCTAATACCCCTATCAATGTGTGTGCCCCATGTTTACAGTTTAAGCCAGAAAAGTGTCCTCAACTCAAAAATACTTAAAATACAGTCCATGGCCTTACCAGTACCTTTCTAATATGTTTATTAATATTGGTCTGTAATCTAGATACAAGCTGTAATATTTCAGATAATTCCAATTTAAACATCTCCAAACATGGGCAAAATTAGGTATAAGATAGATCTAAAAACAAAGGACTAAGCAAGGGCCAAACTAAGTCTAAACCACAGGATTAAAATAGCACAAAATCAAGTCTAAACCAGAATTGAGCAAGGATCAAACATGGCAAAAGTCTAAACCAGGAATAAAACAGGACTCACAGTAACAGGGTCTAAACTTACACTGATTACATACAGTTTCATGTCATTGTCACTTGGTGTAGAACAATAGTTTTACTCCAACATTTTGCACAAAGCCCACACAGAGTTAACTCCCAACATTATACAACACTGCAAAAGCTACATTCCTGGTTTGCAATGGAAAGGCAGAAGGAATGAAAAATGTACACATGCTGATCAGACCCACCCAGACACAAGGGCGGTTCCCAGACTGTTGCCTCAAATGACCGCGGGGTGAAATTCGTAGAAAATATTGAATGCCTATATACTCCGAAAGGTTTTAAATTTCACATTGCACACAAAAACAAGTCTGAAGCCCACACAGCAGCAGCATATCCCCTTTGATCAACCATGTAGAGCTGGAGAGTGGAGACTTAAGCCATTCAAATGTGGCCCACAGAAGATTACTATTTCCAAAGGCTAAGCAATATGACGAAAAGATTAGTTTTTTAGTGGTTACTAAGTTATTTTTAGATTTAAATGCTTATGTAGGAAAGGAATACGGTGTGAAAGGGTATAGTTGTGGTAGTCTGCAAACAATGTTTATGTTAATAAAAATATTTGAGATGGGAGTTCTCAAAAATTTGTACTAAAGCTTGTACATCCTTTGCACATCAGTACAACAGTACATGGAAACTTTCATATGAGAGAAAACAATTCTTGGTATCAAACTGTAAATCGTTCGGGCCTATATTTACTGTAAAAATTATGAGAGGAAGGCAAAAAAACAGAAAAGGGCATACGCAGCATTTTCACTTCTCTTTCCACTCCAGGGGATATCCTGTTGAAAATCTGTTTTGTGAAATTTCTAGAGACAATCGTGCATCAAAAATATGCATTAACTCAACTTAACTGGGGCAGTCCACAAATAAGCACATCTGACTCGGATCATGTCTCACACACAGATGCATACAGAGAAAATAGCAACATTACATAACGCCTGACATACCACGGTTCATCTTTATGTTATACAGAGCCTCCAGGATTAGGATTATATCATGTTAAAGTGGCTCTAAACAACACCGGATGTGTGTAATAATAAAAACGTTAGTGGGGGGAAAAGCTAGATCTAAATTTGAGCAAGAAAAGTGTGATTTTGCTTCAAGGTTGAACTTAGAAAACAACATGTTTTACAAATATTATGTAATATGTGTTTGATACCATTTTATGTAGAAGCCTGTAGAACCAATATCTAAACATGGGTTAGTTCTTCACATTGTTAGAAGATTCCAAAACAGACCTTGAAAAATGTCCTTAAACAAAAACATACATGTCTCTAGTTTTCTTAAAGTGCATGCGGTGGCATAAAAATAAAATTGTTCAGCCCAAATTAGGTTAGTCATGCATTTGTCAAGATTGGATTTGTGCTTGTTAGTAACAAACAACAAAACTATGTTGTATGGTGATAAGACCTTGTATACACTCCTTCCGAGTTCTTCCAAGGTGTTATTGTAGTGTGTATAGTTTGTGGACTCAAAAAGCTTTGTCGCTGTTTACTTCCTGCTTTTTGTTTTTCCATATTTCTAGCCCACACCGTTCATCTTCCTCCCACTCCTCTCTCTCAGTGTCAGATGTGAGCCCATTACGAAGGCGCATTCTGAGCAGCTGTTGTACGTTGGGTTTTAAGATGATGGAGTGATTCGGAACAAGAGCAATAGTCTTCCTCCATCTGTGGTGCTTTGTACAAGTCAAATGTTTGTTATGGGGCTGTCACTGGATTGTCTCGTTACCAAAACCTTTTCACAAAAACTCTTTAGGAAATGCTTCATGCAGATGTTGTTATCTAAGAAAAATTAAAAGGCAAATTTATTTATCATCGACGTTTTTGCAATGGATATTAATTATAGATGGCAAATAGAAAGTCAGTGAGTGAGGAGCGTTGACTTTTCCTTGTAACAAACATCCCCCTCTGCTGGATGCAATTGAACTATGCTAGTGAGTTTTTGCCAAAGAAAAGAAAACAAGGACTAAATGTTAAACTTGGGTGGGCTGAACTAGGTCTTAACTTGGACTAAATCAGGATTATACCAGTACTAATCCAGGACTAAACCACAATCAAAGCAAGACAGCAGGACTAAATAACCTGTACTTTACCAGATCTAAAGTAGGACTAAACCAAGACTAAAATGGTCATTACACACACTAAACCAAATTATGTTGGTTATAATTTGGATAAGAAAAGAGCAAATTAACTTCTCCTTTCACATTTTGACACCTGTATTTATATTGCTTATCTTACCTACTCTAAACTAGGTCTTAACCAGGTCTAAAAAAGTCTAAACCACAGATCAACCATATCTCTTATACAGATGAAACACCAACCATCAAATTACAGTATATCTCTTCATCTTTTTGACACCCATGGTTTATTTTCTTTTCCTAAAATTACACCTCTACCTCCCACTCAAATCTTTCATCATCCCACACTCCTCTAGGCTGCTCTCTCTGTTTTTTTACCTGCTTAAAGATGACAAAAAGTCACATGAGTCTTGCCTGGTTTTTATTTAATACTGAGAATTGGAGCAGAGGGAACTACATTATACACTTTAAGACTGCCTCGGGCTTTTCACTGTGGTGGCCTGCTACTTTACATGATTGCACGGCATGAAATAAAACTAATACTAAATCTTTCTGTGTTTTTGTCCTCTGTAGCCCATCAGCAATGCAGACTTCATCGTCCCTGTGGAGATTGATGGCACTGTGCATCAGGTATTTGAAGGACTTAGGAACAATAACAGGCTTGATAGTTATATTAAATTGCACTCTAGGCTTCTTACATCATTTTTATTGTAACCTTCCTTTACAGAAGACGATCTCTTGCTGTTACCTAGTTCAAGTAATCCAGGATAGGCTGTGTATATCTCTTGGCCTGTTCTTGATTACTTGCACTTGGTGGCAGTAGCTCATCATCAAAACATTTTATCAGTTCTATCAGTGTTGTTCATCTATATTGTTGTAGTAGTAAGCTAGGACACAGTGTATTTGCTAGTTTATACCTTAGACTTGGATATAGGCCTAGATTGAAAACAACCACCCTTAACCAGTTGGGGTCTGGTGGCTTCCTCCTACCATCCAATGACATTCATGTTTTAGGAAGAGTAGTCCCTATAATATTAATGTGAGAGTGAATGCTTTGTCTGTCAGGTTGTACACCACCCAGTGTCCATAGATTCTGTGATATTCTCCAGCCAGTTTATTTATTTATTTATCTATTTTTATTTTATCCATTTGTCATATCTGAAAAGTGTTGACTCAAAATTGCCCCTATAAAAAAAATGATACTCAATGTTAGTATTTGTCAGCCTGGGCATAATACAGGGTGTACTCCACCTGGAGCCCCCAAAAAGTAAGCAAAGAAAAATTATAATAAATGAAAAGGAAATGATAAAAATTAATGATGCTGAGTTTTTTTTGTTTTTGTTTTATTGTATGCATTTCTTTCCTTCTTGTCATATCTGATTATGATTTTCTTGTGTCAGGTTTATGTACTGAAGAGACCACATGTGGACGAGTTTCTTCAGAAAATGGGTGAACTGTTTGAATGTGTGCTCTTTACAGCCAGCCTAGCCAAGGTGTGTATTCTCTCCGTATCCCTCTCATACTCCACAGTGTTGTTTGTGCCTTGCATTAAGCTGTTGTATTTTGTCTATGTTTAGTATGCGGACCCCGTGGCCGACCTGTTGGATCAGTGGGGGGTGTTTCGAGCTCGGCTCTTCAGGGAATCCTGTGTTTTCCATCGAGGAAACTACGTCAAAGACCTCAGCCGCCTGGGCCGAGAGCTCAGCAAAGTCATCATTATAGACAACTCACCTGCCTCGTATATTTTCCACCCGGAGAACGCAGTAAGTAAAAAAAATACAAAAAAATAATAACTACTTTACTTTAGGAGGTTAGGTGGTGGAACATGCTGTCCAGTAACTAAGTCTATAAGTTCCCTAAAATAAAAGATAATGAAAAGATACTATATCTTACCCTGTTTTATGATATAAATTTAGGTAATCTGTAATGATTTTTAGTGATAGTTCCTCACCTGGCCTCCACAACAACATCAGAAGAGACTTTGTGGGTTACCATTTTGACCAACAGTCGAGTTTTACCTCAGTTTCTCCCCTGGCCTTGTACAGACAGAATAGTCCATTTGAACCATTTTTCATTGTTTTCTTCTTTTAGGAAACGTACTGACTACAATATCACTATTCATAATTGCAACCTTTCAAACCATGGCCAGTGCTTAAGAATTTGATAAAAATCCTAATCATGAAAGCAGGAGCTAATATTTATTGCATAATTTTAGTTTAAATTCATGGAGAGCACTGAGCCACAGGCATTGTTTCACATTTTATGAGATTTTCTTCTTTTGCTGCCACTCAATCCTTTGATGTATTCTCCTCATTAATTATTCAGCTAACTTTCACCAGCTAGAAAGGCTACATTTTAGTTTTTATCTGTCAGATATCTTTGCAGTTATTGGTGACTCTACATTGCCCTTACCTGCCTTGCGAGTAATTGGCTGAATGCCTATTTGCCTTGATAGGTAGTTACCAGGATCACTAGGGCGGCAGTTACATAGTGGGTTGCCAGTTCGAATTCCTGGCACTTAACCCACTTTGCCTATGAATGAATGTGGCAGTGTGGTAGTGGTCAGAGGGGCTGTAGTGGCTGCCATTCATCACCTATGACTCCTAGCACTCCTCTTCATCTTTCTGACACCTATAATTTTTTTGCCTTCTTATGTACAAAAATAAATTCCTCTCTCTCCTCCTCCCAGGTCCCGGTGCAGTCGTGGTTCGATGACATGACAGACACGGAGCTGCTGGACCTGATCCCACTTTTCGAGGGCCTCGGTAAAGAAGAGGACGTTTATAGTTCTTTACAGACTCTAAGGAACAGGTAGCAAACAATGGACCGTGGACATTGGACTTTTCCATCCTCAAGTGGACACATCGGACCTCGGAAAATCTGAGTCCAACAATCTTCTTTCCGTACTGTTCCTTCCTTATCCAGATGTTTTGTACAGGACCTCCTCTACTGCAAATAAGATTATATTACTGTATGTAAATAATATATGTTTCTAAGACAAGTACTTTTCTATCAGAGAATGGATGTTTTTATTCAAACAAGGAATATTTTAGTTACCAAAAACAATCACAACAGATTACTTTTTTGTTTCAGATTTTGATGATTTTCATTTATTATATTTTGTTTTGGGTTATGTAGGCTGGCCGAATCCCTTTTGACCTTATGTTGAACAACTGTGATGTATCTCCTTTTTCAGAATGAAGTGCCTTCATGACTGAGCTGATTTCATTGTATCAGGAATGGAGCGCTGCATATCTAATCTACAACCAGTGTATTCAGAGCTAAAATCTTCAAATACAAAATTAACTCTTTGGTAATTATGATTTTAATGAAAGATGACAAGAAATGTGTTAAAATTGGTGACATTGAATTGTTAAATTGACCAAAGATGTTTACAATTCAATGTGATTTGTGGCAAGTTGTAAATTGTTGAAGACTTTAAATTATGTGAAGAGATTATTGTCCAATAAATTTATAAATGTTCAGAAAAAAGTATAAAACTAGTTTAGATAGATAATATGATATTGTATTTATTGGGGCAATGGTGTTGGGTATAAGGGGTGCTGTCAAAGTTGTACTGTACAACAATATTAAAGTTGCAAGTTTGCACAAAGTCATATTGTTTCATTTTGTTACTTGTTGCTTTTTTATGTTTCTGATTTATACGTATCTGATTTCACCTTTTTTAACCCTTTGATGCGCAAAAGGGGTCCGAACAGACCCGAGCAATTTTTTTTTTTGCTGTATCTCCACAATTATTTTAATTTATCACTCAGGCTTCCAGGTATTCCTCAATGAACTTGTTTTTTATCATATCACAATCTTCATTTATTTGTTCTTTTCTTACTTTTTGAAGAAAAACACTTTTTCTGTCACTACCCCTCTAATGCGCAATATGGGTCCAAACAGACCCACATTTATTTTCAATGGGATTTTATGCTCGGCAAGAATTTTTCTTTTATGTAATCTTCAAAACTATTTGATTTATGACGAAATATTCCCAAAATTATTTTAGTATCATCTTTTTGACAAGTACATGCCATTATTTTCATTTTGCTTTTCTTATTTTATGAACAAAAATATTTTTTGTACTGATTTACTAGGTTTTTCCACATATGACATGTGCAGAGACAGCAGTACTGACCTGTATACAGTGGGGCAGGTGATGCAGAGACAGCAGTACTGACCTGTATACAGTGGGGCAGGTGATGCAGAGACATCAGTACTGAGCTGTATACAGTGGGGC
>JAVQKG010373404.1:0-13564 GCA_036025885.1 Hypseleotris bucephala | reverse complement strand
AATAGTCATCATCATAGAACAGGGTCACATAGTCAAGACAGTGAATAAGCTGTTAATTTTGAAATAATAGCTCCTTCACATTAGATTCTGGATAGATAAAGGATGTGTCGACCAATCAGAATGCTCCTCTCCTCTGAAAGCGTGTGATTGGTTAAACAGTTCCGTCCCTTGCTCTAAAACAAAAACCCTTATAATACTGTTTGTCATTTTTTTGAAGAAACCTCTGGACTTCCTCATTGTGAGAAGTGGGTGTGGTTAGGGCACATTATTGACCAATCAGAGCGCTCCATTCGGGGAAACAGCTGATCTCTCCGCTGTGGTGCACGCGCTGGTCTCCGTGGGTCAGGGTCAGCTTGTATCGAAGACGCACCTTTTTCTAAAACAGAAAAGCACCCATCAACACAAAATCAATATAGCTTCAACAGTGACATTATTTAATTATTTAATTCATTTGGGGTACATTTTTATAACTTTTTTATTCATCTTCTAATACTTTTTCCCATTTAGGGTCATGTGTGTCTGGAGTCTATCCCAGTAACTATGGGCCTTAATCAGGGTTGACTCTAGGCAATGGCCAGGTAGTCGCAGGGCTGATACTGAGACATACACAGACAGACAACCATTCACTCTCACATTCAGTCACTAGAGAACCTACAGTAACACGGGGAGGACATGCAGACACCACCCAGAGAGATTGTAGTAGGCCCGAGGATCGAACCCACAACCTGCTTAGCGGGAGGTGAGAACACTACCCTTTTATTTTAATAACCTTTTTAAATGAAAAGCGCCCATTATTGTAAGTTTATAGTGAACTATTTTTTAACCAGCAGATACTTTACAATTGTCTCAAACATTGTCAAAAAATGTCAAAAACAGTCTGTCACATACATTTTTTCATTTAATACAGAACTCGTACAGTCTTTTTATTGTATTAACTATTTTTAAGCTTTTTTCCACTAAGACTAATTGTAAAGTCTTTAACCTGTTGAGGGTTGGCCAGCAGCAGGACTTGGGAGAGTGCAGCAGGTGGCGCCAGAGGGCTGTACGGAGGCAGGTTAGTCCCAGAGGCAGGCTGTAGCTTCACATACATGTTCTACAGACAGACAGATCATATTAAGTACATTTAAGATTTAAAAGTAATATATTCTGATAAACTTTTCTGAGCCCCACATAATGGCTTGTAATAGATAAATATACTTTGCATAACAATAAATGGTAACCTTAAAGTATCCAAAATAGATCCAGAATAGGAAATGCAAAAACACATAATATAGGACCAAGTGGGAATATCAGTGGGACCAGTACGTTACCTTGGGGACGGCCGCCTGGAAGCTGAGGTCTCTGACGCTGAGGGAGGAGGTGTTGATGGTGGACAATACCATTACCGCCACAGAGGGGTGTCCTGTGGGAGGGGCTCTGGAGAAGTGTAGGGACACGTGGACCCCACCCTGATCCAAGACTGGGATCGGGTCCAGATGAGCTGAGGGACACGACAGAGGACTATATTAAAACATGAAGGGTTTTTTATCGTGACTGACTATCGAAGACTAGACCAGCAAATATAAGCTTAGAAAAGGGTACATTCTGGACAGTGGACAGATCCGAACAATGGCTGAAAATAAGAAAAATATTGTGTACATAAAAGTAAAAAAAAAAAAAAGTATTGTTCTAATCTATACAATAAAATGTATCTAAACGGAATCTATACTATCACTGGACACAGGTTTACACTGGTTAAAGTAGGTTGAGAATTCTGGATACTGTAAGATAATCCAACATGGCTGCAACATCGCACTTCTGAACATTGTTATTTTATGGACAGAAAATGTTAATGTTCTGGTCTGGTTTTTTATTTTTATTTTGCTGTTTGCTCATGTTTGCTCATGTTATGTCTGTAAGTGTTAGTTTCCCTTTAAAGTAAACCCTGGTTACTGCAGTCATGTAACAAGACTGTGTTTATCTCCTGTACGTACTGGACTTAATGGAGTCCCTGGACACACAGACGTTCTGCAGAGATGGGACCTCCTCCTCCACAGACTCCAGCTCCAGATACGGACCACTGAGAAAGACAAACATTAGAGAGAGAGATGAGAGAGACACGATAGGGAGGGAGAGAGAGAGAAATGAGAGAGAAACATTAGAGACATGAGAGAGAGAGAGAGAGAGAGAGAGAGACGATAGGGAGGGAGAGAGAGAGATATGAGAGAGAGACATTAGAGACACAAGGGAGAGAGAGAGACACGAAAGAGAGAGAGAGAGAGAGAGAGAGAGAGAGAGAGAGCGAGAGCGAGAGAGAGAGAGAGCAAAGAAGACAAGGCTGAACAGAAGAGGAAGTAATGAGAAATTTAAATCTGGCACCTGCTCAATTGCACTGTGCCTTTTTCAACTGAAAAATATTTTAATAGATGTTTGTATGTGTGATATTTTATAAAAGAGCCTAAACTACTACCCAGCTGATCCAAGTCATTTTCACATATACTGTACTCCACTCTCACATATACGTAGATGCAAGTACAGGGAGTCAGTAACAGCTGAGTACATGATTCACGGCTGTAAAGACAAACTCGCTGCCACTGAAGCACTGTCACTGCATGTTTTATGACTTTAAACACTCACTATAGCTCAATGGTTAACCTAGTCCTTCACGTGCACTGAGGGGAAAAGAAACTAAACAAACATAAAGTAACAAGTGAGAAAGTAGAGACAGAAGAGTGAACAAGAGGGAAGCACTGAGACAGATAAGAGGCTGTTACCATGTGCTGCTCATAATAACAGCGAAGAAAACAACACATGACCTAGTTTTGTTTTAACTCGCTGAAAACAAGACTAGTTCAGAAGACGTCACTGTTTACAGGAGACTACATTGTGTTGCTATAAATGAAGTAACTGTAGTTAGTAGATATTATTTGATTTCATTAATAGTGCTGTCATGGCACAAAGATGCAAAAAGGAATCTGTTTATTATATACTTTCTCAAAGTAGTCAAATAGAGAAATTACAGGCTGGACAGGGAAATGACGTTCAGGAGAAGAACTGTAGATTTCACAAGAAAACTGATGACAATCCAGTAGCTTGTTAAGATGTAATCGTAGACTAAATATCTGTGCACAAATGAGGGTGCTATTAAAACTGTTTGAAAAAGCAAAAATGCCAATGATCCACATTCCACAAGGAAGAGATTTCTTGAGTAAAATGCTCTTCTAAGGTAATTGCACAGGAAGCTAATCCTGTCTCTACTTTCCTAGGCAGCATGACAGAGATAGAGTAATGACTGACTAGAATTACTAGCTCCAGTATATTGCCCCTCTCATGCTTCTTTAAAAAATAAAAAGGCCAGGAGAAAACCAATCACATGTGTGCAACAGATACAGGAAGTGGCAACAGACAAGGGCCTCTCCAGGGATTTGAAATCTCTCTCTCTGTGTTTCGAAGAAGTGCATGTTGTTTTTTTCTTTATGGCTTTAGCGACAAGAAAAACTCCTCGCCTGTGGACATGGTATGACTTTGTAAATACTGTTTTTGTCTCAAGAATCCTTTCAACAATGTTCAAACATTACAACAATTCATCAAGTCTACAGAGGACTGCTAAGACCATGTTAATTGCATGAGTGCCATTTGTGTACACAGACATGCTCCTAAAGTACAGGGCTGGCCCATGACTGTGTTTATGTGCTCACTGTTACCTGACATATAATTACAGCTCAGGACTTTTAACACTATTTATATCAACGCTATTATTAGTACTCAACAGCATGGTCTCTTTAATATTCACGTCCAAGAGCCATTAGTGACAGATATTAAGAACAAAACCTGTGACCGACTGTGATTGTAATAATATAGTAACTTCTTTTATTTTAATATATGGCAGAATGGCATTACATTTCTTCAAAAAGAAACAATACCGTAAACTTGGAGCTGTGACACACTGGCACATATCCATTAACCTCCCAATACCTTCAAACAAGAATGTTCACCTGGCCCAGACGCACACTGCAAATAGTACAGCTTGGAGTACAAGTAAACAAACTTTAGCACTACAGTAAAACTTATAATGTAGTACATTACATGATTTTGGAGTTAAACTGGCAGCACTGTTTTGAGACAGTCTATGTTCACTAAGCACCAGAACACCAGTCTACAGGTAAGTGGTGGAAGATTGTGAAATAAACTGTAAATTCCAGAACATTCCATGTGAGTAATTCTCAAAAATCTTCCTTGGAGTCAAGATGTCCTCTGAGCTTTACATGTCAGCTGCTGTACGCAATTAAAACTTTGAGTATTTGAAGCTTCTACTAAAGATTTATTTTATGTGCATTTATGAGACACCAATAAAGCATCACATTCAAAGACATGAATAACCACTCTCACCTTGCCCAGGAGGACACCCATCTTGTGTCTCCAGCGGCCTTTGTTTAGTGAAGCCACTCGGATCCAGAGGTTCAGCTGCGAGTTGTACATCCACACATCTCTGCTGTTTATGCGGCCACCTGAAAACACAGTGAAAATGTATTAACATAAAACATATAGATGATTGAAGATGTCATAATACCTCAGCAAAAGGTGAATTGAAAGTGCAAAGGTCTATCCAAAAGGGTGAAAAGAGGGTTTCTTACATACATTATTGTAAATCAACAGATAATTCCAGATCCCTTTCCCAAACTCCACTATACTCAAGTGCGATGTTGGTAAAGGTGCTCCCTTGGATCAGGGACAAAACGTCTTCTAAGCAAAAGCTTGTCCAGGTGCCTTTTTAAATCTTTGAAAATCAACCCTAGTACAGTTCACATTTCCTGTCATGTCCTTATGAGCACCTGGCAAATCAAACATGCAAATTCATACTACTTGGAAGCTCAGTACTGGCTTTTGTTCAACAGAGGAACAAGGATGCAGATGAAGAGTGTCTGATCCCATGTTAATGATAATAATAATTAATATAGTGCTGCAGATTGTGTTATAATCACAGATAATAACTTTTTATACGAGTAACTATCGTTATGTGAACATTCTATAGAAACATGTGACAATAAGTAGCTGTCAAACAGAAGAATAGTGCCAGTTTCATTGGCCAGTTTAAACATCTGTGCACATGTGTGAAAGGGGCTGCCTTTTTTATACACGTTTTCAAGCTCATGGAAGTGTGAAGGAAGTGTGAATGTTAATTCATCATCAGAAGTAAATCAAAGTCTTTCTTGTTCAGAAGTTTGAAATTTATAATTAATAATCTTCCTCCAGTTCAAACTACTGCTTGAGTGTGAGCCAGACAGTCTGCTACCCCTAGGCTTCTTCTCATAAAACAGAAAAAAGGCGACAGAAACTTCAAAGATGGCAGACACAAAAGACCATTAAAAAGGAGATATGCTTCAAAACATATATAATTCTCATGAAAAGTATGATAGTCACTGTGTCTACGCTGGCTGAAGTATTGATGACAAACAGTGTCCAATATTGTCATTTTAACCTGAGGGGTGTGACTTTGGGAAGTCTCTTTTGGACTAATATGAATGTTCTGCTAATGCAAATTGCCTGTTACAGAGCTCTGTAGAATTCCTGTTGGTTGAGTATGTAACTAGGCCAGGTATGACTGGTAAGACATGAATTATGATCACATCCTATGTATCAAAAACATTTTTGATATTTTCACTTGTTTTTTTTTCTTTAGGTATTGGGTAGCATTACTAAATGCAATTACTAAATCTTGTCACTAAGTAATTACTTTGTGCTGTGATATTAGTAAAATGTTGTAAAATGTCCTGTGATGGATCTATAAAGATGAGCATATGGACTTTCTGAGACCTTGTACAGTGCATCGCTGTATGACATATTTAATCTGAGCAGACAGCTAGCTACAGCTGCTGTCAGGCTCTCAAAGGAATTTACACCAGTGCTTCGAGCAGAGAAGAAGACAGGCACTATACTGTTGTCTTTACTGGGAGCAGAGAGCTGAGAGACTACACACTGTAAAGAGTTACAAAGTTAAGAAAGTGGGCAGAAAAACTCAGATTAATCCAAATCATAAGAAGAAATATGATCACATAATATGCTGTAGGGCTGGTTACTTCAGAGCTTATGTATGCATATGAAACACAGACGTGGGGGAGGTGCATGTTGATTTTTCCAGCAGCATCAGAAAGATTGATAGTGCACACGTGAGGTCTTGGCACACTGAATGCCTGAACACAGTTTTTGCTGCAGGGAGAAAGTTCCTCTAATCCAGTAGTGCCTTAACCAATTTTCTCATCTATGTTTCTGAAAGGGGTTGTTTTGGTCTAATTGATCATGTTTCTGCTAAAGAACAGGTTAGAACATGGGCAATGCTAGAAGACACATTTCAAAACACTTCAGAATTCCATGCCCTGACAAAAATCTTTATACCAATTAAAAGTGCTGTTTTGGCAGCTAAATCAAGTTACGTGACTCTTGGCCTTGGTTCAACTACAGTCTTACCAAAAGGTAAGAAAACAAAACACGTGTTGCGATTAACATTCATTTGAAAACATTCACAACATTGTAGTTGGAGTGTATTTTAAATAAAAAGTTACATAAAGACCTACAGAGGCCCTAACCAACGTAAAAAGGCAATGACCCTGAATGTTGGCCAATAGAAAGAAAAGCTGGCAGGAGAACGCCTCTCACAGGACTGAGCTTGAAGAGTGTATCCAGATGTTGTTCTCATATTTTCCTTAAAGTCCAACTGTGTGAGGCTGTAAAATAACACAGGGCAAACAGCCATCACGGCCTTCCTGCCACTCCACTGGGAGATTACACAGCAGCTCTGCCTCAAAACAGTATTGTAGTGGTTGAAACCCATTGTAAATAGAATAGCATTAACTAACTAGACTTACCTGACACCAAGATGTCATTACGTAGAGCACAGACAGCATACTCAGACTTGGTGAACTCTGGAAGTTTGGCCAGGGATTTCCACTCTCCTGTGACTGGGTCAAAGCACTCGGTGTAGGGCAGATTGAAACCACCAACCCTCTCACATCCTCCAACCACAACAATCACCTCAGAAAAGCCAGTCGACCTGAGCAGAAGGATGTGGGGGGAAATAAATTAATAATTAAAGGATAATAATGTGTTTATTATTGTAGCCATAATAAAGCCACAATGATATATGTTTGCTTGTCAGTAAGTCTAGACAATTGGTATGAAGACATAAACCAAATTCATGCCAACACCATAGGCTTTTTAATTATTGTCCTGATTGGCAAGGCAAGAGCATACCAGCGGTTATCTTTACTTATCTCAAAGGCTCAAAGTTCAGTTTACAGCTTTCTGAACAACAACACTAGAAGGGCAACTTAGGAGCTCATAGTACCAATAATATACATATTTAGCCAAATTCAATGTAAATGTTTTTCCTTCCTCAAAAGACAGGTAGCAGATCATTACTTTGCACATCCCAAAGTTAGGCCCCAGAGCACTTTGTGCATGGAAAAAACAGCATTGAGGTGTAGAGACAGAAAGGGAAGAATCCTGTTCAACACAAGATTTGGCCCTGAGGGTAAACGGAGCCAACTGTGTGGGGAGGAGGAACCAGTGCCTGATTGGCTTGTTCATGAATAGGTCTGCCTAGAAACAGACACAATGCAACTGAAATACACATCACCCGCCTCTAATAACTGACAAACACACGCTCTACCCTCATAATGTGTTCAATTTACAAGACAGGTGCACTTTTGTTTGCCTCACCACAGTTGACCATATGGCCTCTTTGTATTTCCCTCTGTGGTGTAGCATACTGTAGCTTTAACCTTGCTTAATTATCAAATATTAAAGACAGTGGGCTCAACATGCTTTCTTCAAATAAATGAGAGAAATGGATACTGGGTAAGTAGGTGCAAAGTGAATCCTTCTAACTCATTAGTCAGGGGAGTTACACAGCAAGTCTGAAAACAAGACTCAACATTTCATGATTGCATCACATTATTTTTCCTTTTTCAAGCTCACCTGCCTGTGTATGAACATGCCTTGCCTTTGTCATTATTATCTTCTTTTCAAAATAAGCCCACAAAACAGTCAATGACATGAGCATATTAACACTCCCTGATATTTGATTTCTCTGTCAAACAACAACCCAAGGCAAGCAATGACATTAATCATTATATCCAACCAAACAGAAAACAATAAATATATCAAACAATACAGAGCATGTGATTATTACATGAGTTTACCGGTAACTTAACTAATTTATTCAGTAAGACCTTTTTAGTATGACACATGATGTAAAATAAAACAATGTTTTTAACTGACCATCAAACTTTTCCGTTACCTGCGTGGACGAGTTCTAGGTGACATCATTTCATTTCCAAGTACATGGTAGCGCCTAGCCTCATGAAGGAGCTGGTAGCACTCTGGGGCGTTCTGAATGATCTGGTCTCCCTCCACCGTCTGGACAAAGTAGTTTGGATGCAGAAGAGGCAGGCGCACATGGTGCAGCAGGTCCTTCAGCATGGGCCTCCGGTGCTCCACACTATGGTATACCCAGCGCATCACCGCCTCAAACACCACCTCCTCCTTACCAATGGACAGTTCATCACTGCCAATGTACTCTTCCAGCTCTTCTCTGTGGAGGTCTAGAAACTCCTCATGCTGAGCCACCTCTGAGAAGTTGGCCAGGGCATAGATGCGGCAGCGACTGGCGAGCTGTTTCAGAGAGTGGGCATCTGCAAAGCGCTGGATACCAAGACAGTTGCAGGGGTCCAGTTGGTCCTCTAGAAACTTAGCACAAGCATCACGCAGAGTATAGATCTGAAAGAGGCTGGAGGTCTCAAAGAGAAACTGCACATTCTCTGTGGTGATCTTGGCACGTCCCGTGTAAACATACGTGAGGAATGAATCCATGGCTTCAGCCAGAATGCCATTGATTTCCACCAGCATCTCACGACTTTCACGGTGATCATTACAGAACATAGCTCTGAAATAGGAGGAGCAGGCAGAGAGCACAGCACGATGACAGGGAAACTCACGGCCCTGAACACTGATGACCACATCTGTGAACAGGCGGCAATCACGAAACTCATTGAACACCTGCAGAATACCATCAGAGTGGGACGCCCCAGAGCAGAAGTCCAGCACATCCTGAGTGGATAAGGTCTTGGACTCAACCTCAAAGACCTAAAGAAACAGTAAGAAATATTTAATATCTTAGATAACATTGGCAACTAAAAAGCAAAGATCTGACCTTGCGCTTGACAGCGGGTGAGTCTCTGATCCCAGAGTCCTCTCTGTTTATACGTCTGCCCAGAATCAACACCATGGCTACCACCTTCTATAGACCTCTCTGCTGAGAATCTGAAATGTTAATAACATGAAGTTGTTGAATACACTGGCATTGTTCATCTACAATAAGATACTGTAAACTGGTGTTCAAATAGCCAACAAATGTACAGTAACAGACTAAATACCAATCATCGTTCATTGTTGTACAAATTAAAAACAAAGCACAAAACAAAACCACAGTGATTGTGCAACTCTAGAGTAAGATAATCAACAATGAGAAACACCCACAGGGCAGCTTTTTACTGTGCTCCATAAGACTCAAGCATGAAGAGATCACATGCGAGTCTGTGGCGCTTCCTCCAACTCATCAGTTGTACCCTGCAGCGAAATGAACTTCCTGACACAAACTCAGAGGCGGGAGTTGAGCAATGGCTCCAAATCTAGCTGCATGTCAGTCAGGTTTGTTTTGAAAGAGGGGGGCAGGGATGCTATTAGGCAAAGCATCATTGTTTGATCAAATGTAAGGTCAAGTTTTTAGTTTGTTAGTTTTTGTTCTTAGAAAAATGTTTAATATATCAATATTAAACACAAATAGGCATTATGTTAGTAATGTGCCCTTTTCTCTGATCAGGTCATTAATTTAAGGTTATTTTTAACTCAGCTTAAGCAAAGGAAAACTTCACGTGCCGCAGTTGACACGGAAGCACCACCTCTGTGACTAAACCAAACCAAAAGACAGGTTTAGCCACATGTGTTTTTAATTAAGGGTGCTGTAATTGTTTGGGATAAAGGGAAATCATAAAATGAAGAAAATGTGTCAACTAATTAGATTCAAAACCAAAACATAAAATATAACCATGCCAATGTCACCTTATTAATAGGCCTATTACAACCATATTACATCCATGACTATTAGTCAGTTTGAGAATGCCACCATTTAATTTTTTTATTGTTAATATTTTGGCCTGACAAAAGACGAAATGGCATACAGTGCACATACAATACAGTTAACAAATAATAGGCCTACATGTTTATTTTTGTATTATGACGTATTTAAAATGTCTTGAGGCTAAAAATAGATTATGTTTATCGGACAAAGGAGGCTTCCCTCGTGCCGTTAGCCCTTCAGCAACAAACTCTTAGTACAGCTGCTATAACTTATTTATGATCAAGAAATAAGAATACAACTATTTAACATGTGCGTTTCGAGTATTATAGCCTATAAACGGTCATCTCTTACCTGGTGTGGAGTTTTTCCGCTGAAGTGTCCCCTTTAGTTTTTGGAAAGAAAAACAGGGAATGTTGAGGGGAACTCTGGAAAGTTGGAAAAAAATCTCTTACAATAATGGAATATCAATAGATGTCACGAAGATTCAATATAGCCCCAATACAACCCAGGCATTTTGACTTGGTGACAATCACAAAGACTTCTAACTAGCTAACTGTAAATACAGACCAAATATATAGATGTCAACAAAAGAAAATCCAGCCCCTTTACCGACTCAGCTGCTGTGGGTAGTGGCTTCTGGGTAATGAAGTTTATAAGAGACTCCACGCTGTACTGAATCTTGGGCGAAGAACAACAGTTCCCAAAAATCTCAGGTTCTCCACGTGGCTGCCCTTTGTTTGCAAACAAACTCAACTTTCCTCCGAGAAAAAGTTCAAAAACAGAACCCTAATATAGAAATATTCGATATTTTCAACCTCAAAGTATAATGTATAGTACATCTGCTTGACAGCATTAATGGCTAAGTAATGCTATGAATAGCTTGATACTGTTGTTTGATTTAAATTAAAAGGTCAAAGTAAACGAAATGTCTTTAGGCTATATGATCGCAGGACACGTGAAAACAGGATGGAGCACAACATGTATTTTTCAGGTGAAGAGGAGGGAGGAGCTTTTGGAACAAAAGATGTCACAACTTCCCCATGCTGTTGCACAATATAGTAGTTATGAGTTCCTCAACCAGATTAAGAAACTGTGTCAGTAATAAGTTTAACCTAGAGTGCGTTAATACATGCATTCTCATAAACGTATTAACCAACAAATTAGATAAGAATAAACCTGTATTCACTACATTGTAAAGGTAATTGGTCACATAATAGTCATAAAATAGTGTTTTATTAACAAAGCCAACTATATGTATCTATACAACCTTACAGGAAAATGCGTACTTTCACAAGCCACTTTACTGGGTATACCACCAGATGGTCTGCTTGCCCACCTGTTTTTGTTTTGTTAACTTGTGCTTAGAAACAGTATTTTACAAATTTTGATATAACAGAGCTTGTTTGTATTGTATAAAACCATTTACCTACAAACCTGCCACCTAAACTTTTATCCCATTAATCTATGACTGTATGTGAATTTCTAGCACAACCAGACCATAGGCTATTCAGTGTGACCTCTATCACAATTTCCCTTCATTCAGCTTCAGGTGCTTGGTTTTTTATTTGTAAGTTTGTCTTAAACGTGTGCATGACGAAATCCAGTGACTGATGCAACAGGCTGATTAGCTACTTGAGCTCATAAGCGTATAAACAGGCCTACCTAATAAAGTGGACATGAGGATTAATAAATACAGAGGGGGGAAAAGATACTGTAAAACCATGAAGACAGGCAAGTATGTCCCTCTGTTGTTTTTATGAAGAAGGCTCTTTCTTGTCTTTACAATCCCATTAGGCAGAAAGTGTATTCCTTATGAATGAACATCGTTTGAAATGCATACAGAGTACTGACCATATGTCCAGGCCATAAAATGACTAGCACTGCTTAGTTGTTACTCACTTGACAAAGATTATTAAAGTTACATAAGCTCTATTTTATCTGTAAAAAATAGAAGATATAGTTTTATCCACAGGATCAACATTTTTGGCGGCATTTTCCATTGAACATTCACATACAAAACAATTTCAACAGTTAACGGTAAAAAGGTGATCAGTGATGACTCATTATATTTGTAATGTGTCATTGGCTCACTCCCTGGCAGGTTTTTGGCAGTAAATAAGCGTGGGTCCACAATAAATAAAAGGAAGGACCTTAATGACTTTGAGAGACTGTGATCAAGGTGGGCCTCCTGGGCTGAAGCAACAGCTGCATTACAGTGTCGTGAATCTCCCTGTACCTTAGGCCATACAGGTAAGGAGCACAAGCCCTGGGCAACATCATGAAAACAGACATATTGACTGTGCTGATCCACACCTGAACATCCTTGCTTATGTCGTTCCGATTAAACAGGATCAGCTGCATGGTGAAAACAAAGCCAGGAGTGAAATAGAGTAAAAGGAGCGTGCCATGAACAAGGAGTGTGACTCTGGCTCGGGAAAAGCGGCTCTGCCAGATGCCCCGGGTCTTTGTCACTATGTAGAGCCGGATGTAGCAGTAAGAAATCAGAATGGCACATACAATGGCTGTAACACATAAATACAGATGGTAGCCAACTTTGTTTTTCATCTCAATTAAGCCAAGGGAGATGAGAGACAGACACATATTCACTCTCTCGTGTGGCTTACTACCACCCACTTCCAATAAAATCACAAGAGACAATGGATAAGAAGCAGCAAACAGCCATAAGCCCACTATGATGTAGTGAGTGCGGGCTGGTGGTAGGAGTTCACGGTATTGGAGTGGCCAGCGGACAGCAGCAAAAGTGTCAGCCACCATGATTGTGATGCTGAGGATGGCAGAGCAGTAGGCAGTAACAGTAACAGCAGTAACCAGTTCACAAACTATCCAGGGCATGGCAATTCCTGTAGCATTGCAAATCTCTGAGGCCAAATGGAAAATGAGGAAAATAAAGTCTGCTATCAGGGTGTTGGCAACTAGCAGGTAGCGGTTTTCCTGGCACAAAGCATGAGACAGAAAGATACATGCCAGGAGGACAGAATTGGCAACCAAAGTGGCCAGAGTGACAATGGTGGTAGGGATAACAAACAACTCTAAGTGCCATCTTCGTAGACCCTCCGCCCACTCTTGTGTGATGTTGGAAACTGGTAGCATTGGTCCCATGTTGCCAGAATAGAAAGGTAACATCCAGTAGTTGTCTGGAAATAAAATACAGTTGTAAGTTTATATTTGTGGTTACATGTGTGGTTATTTCTTAAAACAACAAACAACAGATAGACAGGCGTTTCAAATAGCAAAATCAGAAAAGTAATTTATAATAATATGAAGATTATTAAATGATAACCGAGTTTGTTGGTATAGCGTGCAGCGGATGTGTTGAACAAATACAGTGAAGGCAAAATGCAAATGATATGGCCTGAAATACAACTGACAAGCACCTTATTGTATTCATTCTTTTATTTTTTTTATCGCTTATTTATTACACTTACCTTG
>JAVQKG010373376.1:0-13458 GCA_036025885.1 Hypseleotris bucephala | reverse complement strand
GAGGAGACACACAATGCGGATCATCTCGTGTTGTGCTGTCAAATGCAAACAACTGTGCCGTGAAGCCTTTATTTTCTCTGCTCATGTGAGGGAAAATTTGAAAAGCAGGAAGTCAAGAGAGGTCCACTATCACACAGGATAAAAGGGGCCTATTATGCAATCTTGACTTTTACTGAATGTGCTGTTATAATTGCTTTCTTGTCAAAAACATACCCACCATTGTTTCATATGTGCATGTTAAAGTATATGCTGAGACCCTGACCTTCTTAATAGCTGGAAACACCTGACTTCACCTTTCTATGTAGATTTGCAAAGAAACACCAACTTACTACTACTTTTCATTGTAGACTATGTCATAGCATTGAACAAAGGTTGTAATGTTTTTCAGCAGAAAGAAAGCAACATCTTCTAAAATAGACGTTTTTTAGAAATAATGGCAAAATTGATACAAAAAGCTTGAAATAAGGCATAATATAGTCTCTTTAAAAAAAGCCCATTCTAGTGTAGCACACTTATTACTGGCACCTCAGCCTACTTTGGCTCCACTTGACTTTCTTTTGAACTGCTATTTCAGTAGTAATATATCCATAAGATGCAATGTGCAAACAGCGTTCCACAATTCCCCATGTGGGACTTTTCTTCTTTGGAAAAATGTCTAAAATTTCATCATAATACACTGTGAAATATGCTAAAGAACATATCACTAGTTCAAAAGCACTGATGGCTTGACAAGGACACGGTATTACAGACATTTTGTTCCATCAAAAAAGCACAAGCAGCCTCTTCTGTCTGTCTGTTAGCCATTTACATGAGACCAGACATAGTTTAGCAGTGAATGCAATTCTCCGACTTTGTTTGAAGGACTCGCCAATTTACATAAAAGCTTCATATTTTATGCATTTAGTCATGGGGCCCTTGTTCAGATGCTTTCAGGGTTTTTTCTAACTACCCCCTGCTATCTTTCGATTCACTTTTTGAATCAAATCAAATCTACATATAGCCCCTTTAGTGCTTTCTTGTTGTACACGTATTCCTATTAGGTACAACACACACATCACAGATCCCAATTCATTTTGTGTTTGGATAAATTAAAAATCTGGCTTGAGAAATCAGTTAATTGAAGATGGCGTAGCGCAAGCCAGAAGATATATAAGATTGTGCCAAAAAGATGGACTGGGAGTGGAAATGACAAATAAATTTTCGAGTGCCAATGTGTTTTTTTATTTATTTTTTCCTTCTTTTGTTTTTTCTTGAATCTGCTTGTCGTTGTGTGTGATAAACCGCACACACAGGACCTGAAGGTTGCCCGCGAATACTCTCCGTCATGCTGTCCTATTTTTAATTTCATGGCATTTCTGTTCGAGTTGCCGCGGGCTGCAGCCATACATAGACATTATACAACAGTCTCTTTGTGCCATTTCTTTGAATTATATTTGTCTTGTTGTGGCATTCACATTTCACTGTGAAATTAACTGTGTTTTGCTGGCTGCACCCCGTGGACTACATAATGGCATGCATTACAGTTTTCACCCCCGTCTGGCTACATTGTCATGAGTAAAAGGAGGAGGAAAAAATGAATGAATGGCAATGCTTTTAAACATTACCTGTCACCTGCAATTTTATTTGTTACTCAAAGGTTACAATCAGCAGGCATACACATTCAGAGCTCCACTGTGAAATGCATTACTCCATAAAGGAGCGACATAATAAAAAATAACCTCATCTGAATAAACTGTAAATATTTTTATGATAGCAGATGTTAATATTGACTCAGGATTCGTGAATGTGAAAGTGTTACACCTATTATTGCCTCTTGTATGCATTGTGCTTTATTAGCATATGTTAGATGCATCCATTTATGACTATTGTTTTTATATGTCTTCACAGCGACTATGGGAAATCACCTGCTGACAAACCCGGTTCTACAAACACGCTCTGGCACATCTCCGTACAACACTCTTCTGGCAGAGAGCTTTACTCCACCCTCGCCTGGCGTCTTCAACTCCACCGGTTAGCTCTTCATAACCCTTTGTTAGTTTTAGTCTAACTAGTTTAACCCAAGTTAGGACCTGCTTTTATTTAGCTATACTCTTAACACACATTGCTTGGTTCTGGTTTTGCCTTGATTTAGTCATGGTCTCTATGTAGTGCCAGTCAAAGGTGTGACACATATAATTCAATTGCATTTTCTTTTAAATATAGATGGTAGTACTGTGGTACCACCAATCAGAATACACCAGATGGCTTAACAACAGTGCATCAGCCAACAGTGACTTTTTCTTTGCTTAGTCTTACTTTAGACCAAGTTTCACCCTATAGCTTTAGTCCTGGTTTAGTCCTGGTTTGGTACTGCACAATTTTAGAAGGACGAACCAGTACCCATTGGCCTAACAAACAAGTATGTGTGCTTATGTATCCATGTATTGTATGTATGCTACTATTCTGTCACAGTTTGACATGATGCACGTGCACACAGATGTGCATGGGATTGCCTTGTTTTGTGCCATTGTTTTTTTTTTTTTTTCAATAGATGGTTCTGTCAGATTCACTAGACCAAACACACAAGCCAAACAGTGCCAGTCTCAGCAGCCATCTGCCCATATCTGGATTCTTTGTAAGAACAGCCACAAATTGATTGGAACTTTAGCTACAGCTGTGTCTGCCAGAAATCTTCAGCTTGTTTTTTTTTTCTTTCTTAGCAACAAAGTCAACTTAATGACAATGGTTTTGTGAAAACTGAAGAGCTCTGTATTCAAGCACAAGAGCCAAAACAGACATTTCTTCTCTGTTTAAAATGGCTGATCACAGTTTAATCAAATAGCAATATTCACACTTTGGTTGCCCGCTAGAAAATTAGGTCCCCTGCTATTCAGTGAAAATGGACTTGTCATATTGTTAAAGACAGAAGCACTTTGTACCCACCAAATTTCACTCCTTTCAATTATTTATTGTTACAAAAGCCAAACAGTAAAATAATATGCATACAAAATGACAAGATCTATTAAAGCATAGTCACTTAGAAAACCCTGCCTCCTCCAAAGCACTGGACAAACTACAACAGAAGCTCACGGATCTGTGTGTAGTAGAGCCACAAAGTATGAGTGTGAGAATTAGGGCTGCATTGGTGTTAAATATTTAAAGGCTCTCTGCACAATGCGTCAGGCCTGATGGCCACAGGCGTGGCACACAGGACATTTTTAGCAGTGAGTGGGAGAGGAAGTGTGGGGGCTCTTCATTACAATGTCTAATTACCCTCAGAACTACAGAAGAAGAACGTTGATTAAAGTCAAACTCTGCATTAAATTTTAACAATAGACATGATCCTCACTGTCTCAAAGATAGTGGCTCTGGCTTTGCTCCGTGCCTGGTGTTAATACAACAGAAAGAGCCAAATATGTTTCTGTGTGGTGAGAGCAGAAACACGTCTGTGACTTCAACACATTTGAATTATTTATTCATTCAGGAATTTCTGACAATAGTGAATGAAAACACACAAGCTAAAGTTTGAAATCTTCTGTCATGATACACAAACAGGACTATTGTGAGGGTAGCAGCAGGTGGTTTGTGTGGGTGTGAGTGGATTTTGCGGTTAATTGTACTTTCCTGAAACTTTATGTTTTAGTGCTTTTATTAAATGCTTTAAAGTTTAAAGCACTTACTAAGGTTGTACTTTCTAATTGTTTTGCATGACTTTCCTTTGATGCACAGGAACCTTCCGTGACCCAAGTAAGTGTACCTCACCACAGTTCACTCTGCTGTAAGCCTCTTGTCTTATATTTACAATCAAATGTTATCCTTGTCCCACAGTGCAGTAATAAAACTTTATGTGTGTGTTTGGGTCCAGAGAGCACGCTGGCCAAGGTCCGCGACCCCTGTGGGATGGAGACCCTGCCTCTCAATGGTAACTTCAACAACAGCTACTCCCTGCGCACCGGGCCAGGAGGGGGTGCTGGGGGTAGCTGTGACTTCCTGAGCGGCGCTGGAGACAGCCCCCCTCCCCTCCTAAACCCCCGCGGTTCAGAGACCCTGGGGGGCGGAGTCAGGAGGAATCTGTCCGACGCTGCGGCCTTTGAGAAGATGATCATTTCTGAGTTAGTTCATAATAATCTAAGAGGAGGGGGTGAGGGAGAGAGGATGTGTGGTAATATGGTCTCTGGACGTCCTCACGGTGGGATGGGGCGGGGCACAGTGGACCAGTCTCTGAGCCTGGATGATGATGAGGACTTTATGACGGAGGGGCACCAGCGCACCCCTCAGGACGTAGAGCTGTTGTACAAGGCGCTGGAGGAGCCCCTGTTACTGCAGAGAGCCCAGTCTGTCCTGTATCAGAGCGATGCTGAGGAGTCAGAGAGCTACACAGCAGACCTCACAGAGAGCCTGGGACACAGTGGGACCAGTGGGCAGAGTGCGGGTGGACAGGAGGGCAGCAGGGGGGCAGACTCCCCAGCCCGTGACTCCCTGTACACCAGCATCACCAACCTGCGAGACTCACCCTATCCCGACAGCAGCCCGGAGCCTCTGGAGGTGGTGCCCCGCTCAGCACAGCCCCCAGAGGAGCTCTACTACAGCTCGGGACGGCCCGCCGTGGGCTCACGAGGGGCCCCAATGCAGACCTTCTACCAGGCCCCTGCACTGAGGCCGAGTGGAGAGGGGCCCCTGGCTCCGGAGCCGGCCCACAGTGAGGGCGATGGACAGATGCAGCTGGTCACCAGCCTGTGACTGCAGCTCCAACAGGAAGCTGGGGACTACTGCGACGGGCCCGCCTCCTGAGCCTCTCACTTCCTGATGTTTGGTTGCCTTTTATCTCAGACTCTGATTTACCAAAAGGTGACCTTTAGGGGCGGGTTTACCCCCGTCCTGTTGGAGAGGCGTCCACTCTCCGGTACGCCTCACTGTCCTGTGGTTCCCTATGGCCAAGTCCAGCACTCTGAATGTACCTATTTTCCCATTTTACCTTCAGATATTTCAGAACAGTCAAACTTTGTTAAAGTTTTTTATGTAATTTATCTGCAAACCTGCCTCCAGAGATGGAATATCATTTTGTATTTTCTCTCCTTTCCTTTTCGTATCATCCATAGGTCATCAGTTGATAAGAGTAGTGAGCTGTTCAGACAAGGAGTGTAGTACACAATTATAACCTACAAAATCATGTCTCTTAAAAAGCTCTTTATTGTTGCCAAAAATATCTTTGTATTGAGCCAGAACAGAAACTAGAACAGTCTCAAGGCAAACGCACACAGCCACTTATCCAGAAGTGCTCATTACTGAATATCAAACGTACAAACACACTCGGTCTAAAGGAAAGGGGAGTGAGAGCTGGCAGCAGGGGCCATTCAGTGTAGTTGCCTTGATTTTCTCTTGCTGTGAATTGAAGACTATAATGTACAGAAGTGGAGTAGATGGACACATACATTGAGGAGGCATGAAGCACCGCCCCTTCATCTGAAGACTGTCTTCTCCCTGGTCTGTTTGCTTTAGGCATTTAAAAAGTTCAAATGACTGCATTGCTATATTGTTTTCTATAAGAGAGTATTCAATTTGTTGACTATTACAGGGTTGGTGAGACTCTGTGGACTTTTCCGTTAGCCAGTTTGAAGTGGACTTGTTTCCTGTGTGTGGTTGTGACAAACCAAATTGTGAAATACCACAAATGCACTGGTAAATGGTACAGTATAACCATGTACATAGGAGCCACACAAGAATCGACTTTATTCCTACCATGTAAATAGACACACACCAGATGATCAAAAGCAACAAAACGCATATCTTGAGAAATGATTTCTTGTACTTGCAACAAACCGAAGACAGAAAAATAAAATGTTTTGGAGTTTGTGACCTGATTGACTTTCTCTATCTCTCTCCATGTTCCTTGGTCTTCTGCCTTCTTGCTCTTTTGTGCCCCACAACATGCCTTTGAGTGAGTTTTCATAAAGCCTGTTTCCACTGGAGCACTGTAGAATGGACAGGGTCAGTAGCATGAGTTAGAGTATGCTCCAACAGAGTGGCGATGTTGGAGATAGGAGATAGAAAAACTTTGACAATAGCTTTGAAATAACATAATACGTTTAGTTTTGCAACTGCTAGTGTATTACTTTTCGTGACCACGTGAACAGATAAAAAAGCTTGACAAAGTTGAAGCTATTAATAGCTTCAACTTTGTCAAGCTTTCTTAGTCCAATTATCAGTAAAATAAAAATTATGTCCATTTACTGTTTATGCCAGTTGAATATCTACTCAAATCTTGCCGTACCATATCAACCTTTCCAATCAGTGCAAATTGTTGACATTTTTTAAACAAGGAAAGTCCCACTGAGATATAGAATCTCTTTTTCAGGGGGATTTTTTACATGTTTTAGTATGTAGCTTATGCATACATTCACAGGAGTAGCACGGCATTGATCAAAATGTAGATTTTGTACTAACAAATGTACGTACAGTAGGCACTTTAATAAAACTATAGATGGCCCCCCTAATGTTATAACACTATATGAGGTTTAGCCTGTTCACACTGACATGAAAACCCATATGTCCAATTTTAAATGGGTGTAGGTGAATGTTTCCTAATTCACCCAAAACACCATTGTTGTATTTAAACATGTAACATTTTGTGCACAGTTCAGTATAATGCAATTCTTTGACATGCTGTTCATGTTTGACCTTTGACATTCCCAGGGTGGATAGGCTGGAGGCGTCTGGGGGGAGGGAGGTGTAGGGAAGTGAGATAGATGTAGTCAAATGTCAGACTGTGCCTTAGAGGCATGAAAAAGCATTGTGGGTGAACAACAGCATCCGTAAAGCAATTGGGTTTACTCTTGTTCTGTTTAAAACACACACACAGACGTATGCCTATAGCATCATGGACTCAGCATGCTCAATTTTCCAGCCTCATGTTTAGCATTGCTTCAGATAACTACACTAACTGGCCACTTTATTAACTACACCTTGTATAGAACTGTATGATTATCTTCAGATCTTTCAGAAATACCCCTGTGATTCATATGTTAAACAAGTTAAAAATATATTAAATTGGTCTGACTAAATCCATTAGCTATATGCAGCTACTTATTAGGTAATTGCGTTCACATGTAAGTATGTGGGTATACCTAATAAAGTGGCCGCTGAGTGATATGTGTGCAACAACAGATGCATGTGGCCTTTATCTGGCCTTGAAAATATGACACGTCCATTTCATAGCCCATTGTTTGTGCCATGTCACAATACACATATGACAAAAGTCCTCCTTGTCCCAGAAAGCTGCCTGCCATTATATCTATACCTCAAATGTGATGTCCAGGTATTTCTTCAGGATGGGATGAAAGGACCGCCCTGAGACAGACGGAAAGAATACACCATGAAAATGACAAGCTGCTTTGAATTATCGGCACCAACATTTTTCAATATGCCACTTTCTGTAAGCCATCCATTTGAGAAATTAAATGTCAAAAAGGATAGCCACTGGTAAAGCTAATTTCGTCAGGTTGAATCTGTTGTATACCTATATAAAAAATACAACTTTGACCCTTTTTGCGTTTTTTATTTATAGACACCGGCGATGGTTTATTTATACCTTTTTATGTCTGTTATAAATATTTACCCATTTTGATTTATTCATGGCTTTGTTTCGTTCACTGTCTGCTTCGTAAACCCGCGTCGAGTGGAGAAGTGTGATCCGTGGACAGAACGTGAGCAGAAAATAGATGCCTGCACTTCTCTGTGACATTTAGCTGGAGCCAGAGTGTCCCGTTTCTAAAGGCAACCTAAAGGACAGCTTTTAGCCAAGATTCCTGGGGCCAGAAGAGAAGGAAAGGGTTAAATACAAATAAAACAAGCAATTTCAAGATTTAACTTCAATGACTCTACAGAAAAACAGTGTTAAATGGAGTAAAAAAAGCAGTGCCTTAAATATAAAATAACTTTAGAGTTTATTTGTATGCATAACTCAAAATAAGCAGGAGTTTGTTTATTTTTTATGTCATTCTGGATCTAGGATTACTTATGATATCTCACCATTGTGACATAAGCCCTTTGCCTTAGCTTCTATCAACTTAGTAAGCCTGGTTTAGCTCCATAAACCTTAATCTTAATATTACCGAATCTGTCTTGAATGAGCATAAAGAGACATAAGTGGCCTTATCTTGCAATAGTATAGAGTTCTTACTTGGCTTACTGTGGTCATTTTCTTACTTGTATCTACTGTATATTATTTTGTTTATAGTCATCTCACGAGTCCAGGAGTAGAGGGCAGTTGTATATTTAGTGTATGCTATGTGCTACAAAATCATTTATTGAGTGAATGAAACAAAAATTGGAAATGGGAACCTAACCTTTTTGCCAGGATAAAGAGAGTTTTCAAAGTTTTGACACTGTTCATACATCAAAGTCAAACTGGAGTGTGATGTAATGGTCAAAATCGAATTAAACTTTTAAGATTTAAGATTTTATTCAATATTCCCACACAGTACACAAATTCTCAGTCATTCTTACAGGTTAAACTTCAGCTAAAAACTATCAATATGTTCAGTGCATAGCTCAACTTCGTGCTCCGCAGTCGACTAAGGACATGTACTTTCACAACAGTTCACTTGAGGCTTGTATTGTTAATGAAAACGCAAGAGAGCTATCACCATCCTTCTGCTCATCATCTCACTACCATCATCATCATCATTAAGTCTGTTCCCAACCCATCGTCTGCATTTGACATAATGTGCTCATACTGATCTCTACTGCTCTTTCGGGACCTGCCCATGGGGAAGACACAACCCACAAGAGGAGGAACTACATGTCACTATGGGCCGGCATATTGTCTTTTTCAAATACAAATTTTAATATCAATCTCAGTGGACTCCATTAGCAAAGTGCTTAGTGTTCATTTGTTTGTTTAGCCTGGATTGTTAGCTCAATAAACAGTGGTGTACAGAACTGCAGTAAAAGATAAAGATTATGATTACAAGTTAGTTGATTCACTGGGGGTGGTATTCTACAGATACCCTGGGGCAGACTGACAATGATGTGGCAGCTATACCAGATCTAAAGTCTCTACAACAATAATAATGTCTTTCAAGAAAACCAAAGTGTTTTACATTTAAGTCCATTATTTATTCACTCCACATTCATGCACAGGTTGGGGTAAACTACTTCTGTTACCATAGCTGTCCTGGGGCGCACTGATATAGGTGTGGCAGCTATTTCGCACCAATGGCTTCTACCAAACACCAATCACACAAAAACTTTCATACCTTTATCACTTCAGCAATTTCATTTCACTGGAAATGGGGGTAAAGTGTTTTGCCCAAGGACACAATGGCAGTATGAACTGGTGAAAGTAAGAATTACCCCTTTAGCCGTCCATTTTTTTTGCATACAGATTTTACTATGAGTTTTAATACACCCCATTTGCAAAGCGTTAATTGAACGTTTTTGTTTGTTTTGTCAATCCCTATGTTTATCCCATATTAATATATCAGTAAACAGTGGAGTACATCAATGATAGCGATTATTATATGTTTGAATGTCCGGGGCCCACGCTGCCGATTGGAGCATTGCATTATGGGAGTTTCATAGCCCTCGAAACCTTTAATTATAATAACACCGTGGGTACTAATTTACTGCAGTGAACTCACCCACTCTTACTCACTGTTCTCCTCTGTGTTCTACTGTATCTTTATGCAAAGACAGCATCCATTTTGTTTGCAAGCTTGCAGAGATGGGCAGTTGCAGTCACATTTACCCAGTTTCATTTTGTTTAGCAACTTTAGGTATTCTGTCAAATTTTTCAGAAGAGATTGAGCAAAATAATTGGAACCCAAGTCTCCTAAATTCCTGGTCTGGTTTTGTTATTAATTTTTGAGGCTTTTTGTTTTGTTTGTTTGTTTCTAAGAATTCATCGTCATTTTGTTATTTATCTATTATTTTTCTGTTAATATATCTTTTTATAATTGTTAAGAACATTGTAAGAAGATCTTTGAAACTGGACTTTTTGAAATGACCCAATTACATTTCTTTTTTTTTTTTGGCAACCCTGATTTATGTCCTGACCAAATGTTTGAGAACCACTGCAGAGAGTTGGCTGTACAATCCTTACACCAACAGTTTTATAATGCTTTAGAGTCTTTGGGCAAGACAGTTGACACTGTACTGTAACTCTGTATGATTGCTACGGTGTTGGTTAATTGTTAAGTGCTTTAAGTATCTCGAAATGCGGTACTTACATTATTAGCCTTATCATCTCTACAAGTTCACAGCGCTTTTTACATCTGTTGTAATGTCATTGTATTTTGAACAATAATCATTTTTAGTTGAGTACACAAGCTAGCAGAGTAGGCTACACAAGCTAGAAGCCTCCAACCTCTGCTAGCTTGGCATGTTGAGTATTTTTCAGGATTTTAAAAGGTGGGACATCCAACCTTTTGACTTCACCGTCTCATCTCCAAGGCTTAGTGAAGCATGGCAGTCTATCATTACACAGCAGAGGTCACAGTCTGTCCACTCACACTTGACCCCTACTCACTTGAGACCGTTTTAACCAGTTATTTGGGCCGACTATATCATATCAGTACGAGTTGAGGGGGTTATTGTGTGAATGAGCCAGCCAGCTGAGGTCAACGGTCATGTGGTCCGCGGGGAACCAAGCTGCGTCAACGTCAATGTCAGAAATGTCACAAAATCATTGAGGTGACTCTGTGGTGGGATGCCTGGAGGGAGGGTAAGATGATGGATGTGGAGACTTTGACTTGGATAGCATTTTATGGTTTTATTTGGTTGTTGTGGTTGCAAAAAAAAAAGTTTAGCATGAAAGATGTTTGAGGATTTTTTTTAAAGCCTGGTCATACAACTCAACAGTCATAACCATTTAAAAATTGCTCCATTGCTCCATATGGATGCCCCCAATTGTTTTCTAGTTGGTTAACAGCTGTCTAATTGGATTTTAAAGTAAAAGAAAGTAGGATTACTGGGACGGGTTAAGAATAATATGCTAGTAGTCTGAATATTTTCATGTCTCTATCCTTTTTTTGTTTTTGATAGACGGGTCAGAAGTGTAGCCTATATATCGTTATCATTTATTATTATTATTTAAAATTCATTTGATATTTTTGATATTTGATTTAACACAAGGTTAAGTTAACATATCCTACCCTGTAGGACACTGTAGCTCCACAATATATTATCAAGTGGTAACACCGTAAATCACCAATTTCCTACTACAGTATGCCCTAATTATGCTATATTTTTCCTGAAAGCTAATTTCTTAACTTAATTTCTTTTTCTAGCTGTGAGATTTATCTGTGAACCAAGGTAACTTCATATGTTGGTTGTTTTTGTTTATTCTCTTGTTCTGTGCTCTTTGCTTTGACAGCTGTTCTGGCCAAAGGGGATGGTTTTCTGTGAGAGCGTCATTCGAATCAGAGTGGCTTTGTATCACCACACATTAATAAAAAATAAAAAACTATTGAAAACATGCACACAGAGGAGTTACTGTGGAAACATATAGGTTGAGATGTGGTGCAAAAACAGGATATTGCCGTTATATTTATTATGTACATGTGTAGGGGCCTCATGAATCAAAATGGAAAATGAAAAGATGTCTTTAAGCACTTATACAGTACTCATGTTTTATTCATGGTCTGGCCCGCAGGTTACCAAGCCATTGTGCTGCTCTTGTGTGGACTATAGGAGGCAGGGGACTGAGGCTGGTCCATCCTGACTCAGCTCCCCTTTGAACCACACCAAATGCATATGCAGATTTCAGCCGCTGCTAGTGACACCTTCTGTTTCACTGTATAAGAAATCTATGTTCACACCAAATCTGCTTCAGTTTCAGCATTTTTCCTTTGGATTGAGGTAAAATGATTAATGTAGCAGTTTGAATCTTATGGGATGGAATTACATTTTAGTTGGAATACATTGCATTTATAACAGCCTGAAACAGATATAGTGTTACCCTATTATTTTTAGTCAAAATCCAGAGAGCAGCAGTTCTGAGGGCAAAAATACCCCGTTGATGATAGAGGTCAAATCAAGATGACGAACATCAACAGAGGACATCAAACATCAAAAGAGTCCCACTTTATTAGGTACAGTGTCAGCCTAATAATGACCATGAATGCACTTTGAATGCAATTTTCTCTTACAAGCTAGATCTTTATCAGTACTAATTAGTGAGTGTCCAAAAATGTAGTTCATGTAAATCTGCCATGTGAACGTAGCCAGCAAGATTTGTCAAAAGCAAACTTCATCATTTTCTGATTCCTGAAATCCAGCCGCCTTCACTGTTAGCACTGTTTGGCCAGGGCCTAGTAAGAGCTTTTCACACAAGAGGGATGAGTAGCCTGGTCCCATACTAATCTAGTGAACAGAGGGGCTTTGTCTCACCACAGTAACCCTAGTCTGTATTAGAAGGGCCAGCTCTGCACTACTGTAAGTGTGTGACTGTGCGGACATGCTGGTTTAATAGTGTTTTCTACAAAGCAGTCAAGGTTAATTAATGATGTTGTGTGTGTGATCCCTGATGTAATCTTTTAATAAGTGCCTTACTGAGGAGCTGAATGTGGCACTGTGTTGAGACTGGGTTTGTAAATATGGCTACTACAAGGAGATTACTTATGGATGAAATTCACAGTTGACTAGACTGGAGTACTTTTTATTGTCTTTATTAATTCATGCAATTTAAAGATCACTGACAAAACCTACATCTATATATAGACTATAACACACAATCAAACTCACAAAGCCAAAAGACATCTGGGGTAGTCACAATTCAGCCTTTGCTCAGCCCTGGTTTAGATCTACTTTAGTCCAATTAACCTTGGTTTAGTCCTGATTTAGACAAAGTTTATTAAGTTTCGTTTCGGCTTGCTGGTTGTCTGAGTTCAGTCCTCTTATAAACGGGGCCTTTTAGTGCTATATAAAGTGGCTTTGTATTTAATTAAATATCTAAACATTGTCCCAAGTAAATTAAATCCTGTGTTTTTTAAGTAAGGTTAACTTGTTAAACTCATCATATAGCTGGGCCTGGGCAGGAGTACACTTAAGGAAAAGCAACCTAAATGTCCTAGTTATTGCACAGAATTCTGCTCACTCCAAGTGTTGTGGAAGCTGTCCCTTCATTTCCCATAATCCCACAGTGAAGCCTTGCTGTGGACTAATGGGCCCTTATTAGGTGCATCCGAGCATAGTATTGGTACCTAATTACAGCATAATAACTGAGCTTGTTACGTCGCCCGGATTGGCGTTACCGGGGCCCCACCCTGGAGCCAGGCCTGGGATTGGGGCTCGTGAGCGAGCATCTGGTGGCCGGGCCTTTGCCCATGGGGCCCGGCCGGGCTCAACCCGAAACGGCGACGTGGGCCCGACCTCCTGTGGGTTCACCACCCGCAGAGGTAGCCGTAGAGGGGCGGTGCAATGTGGATCGGGTGGTGGTCGAAGGCAGAGGCCTCGACGACCCGATCCCCGGACACAGCA